>CABHPH010162795.1:0-56016 GCA_902168325.1 Peromyscus nudipes | reverse complement strand
ACTCAGGGTTAGGCAAAGACTGTCTTAGTCTCCTGTCCACTTCCATTTCTGCCCTGCAGGCTGTCTCTCCTGGCCATGGGATTCTCTTGTATCTTGAACTCGTTCTTGTAGGGTAACTCTGAACCCCCGGAGAGCAGCCAAGCAATCACTATGCATGGGTTCCTCCTGTCCCTTCCCCGACAGCCTCCAAGTCCTCAAGTTCCCAGTGCTCCTCCCAGCTCAATGTAACACATCTACAGAACCCAAAGATTACGGCTTTAGCAGAGCACGGCAGTGTGTGTAGGTGAAATTCAACACTCACGGTAGGCTTGTGGCTCACATGAGTGTGTCACAGACCTTCCCTGGAAGTTCTGTGCAATATGAATCTTTTAAAAGGGAAGGATTCACCTCCTTGGCCAGCCACTACTCAATGGAAGATGTTGATCCACTCCTCCATTTCTGCCCTGTTTATCTTCCTTCCTTCTCCAGCAGGGCTCAGAGCCCAGGCCTCCTTCCTCGACTCAGTAGCGGGTAGGACGATATCTTGGGGATGAACTGTCTGTCCCTAAGCCAAAGAAGACACTAGTAATCAATCCTGTTCACACAAAGGGAGTCCCTTCTGCTCAAAGGAAAAAGGATTCTTCAGGATTCCTGAGCCTTCCCATCAACTCACGTGAGGCCTGGCTTCCATTGCCATCCTTCATCCTGACCTCAGCTACATCTGCTTTCCAGGTTCCTGGTTTGCTGGGGCCTACCCTGCCCTCAGGACATTCTAGTGCTTCCATCTTTCGAAAGACAACCCTGGGGGACGAGTGGCGGGAAGTGGGGTAGCTCTTCTCCACACATAAACTGCTCTCGTAATGCTTTATCCAAGCCCTCCGGGAACAACAAAGCCAACAGACAACAGCACACAAGTGGATGGCCATCATTCTCAGGAAATCTTTAACAAGAGGGCTTGGGAGAAAGCTCAGTCAGTGTGCTTGCCCTATGAGCAAGGGGACTTGAGTGTAAGTCCCCAGAACCCATGAGACAAAGACAAAGCCTAGTAGTGTACACCTGTAATTCCAAAACCGGGAGAGGAAGGGGAGCAGAGACAGACAGATCCCAGGGCCTCGGTGGCCAGCCAGCCCCACCGAATCTGTGAGCTCTAGGTAAAGTGAAAAACTCTGTTTTAAGAAACAAAGTGGACAGGGTCCTGAGAAACAACATCTGAGGCTGGCCTATAGTCACAATGTAGATGCACAGATATGAATATGTGTGTGAAAACACACAAAGAAAGGAAGGGAGGTAGTAAGGGAGTGAAGGAATGAGGGAGGGAGGGACGGAGGATGGACAGAAGGATCTTCAGCATAAGACAGTTATACATATGAGGACTCTCACTCCCCTTTGGTCACTATTAAAGCTAATTTAAAGAAAGAATGGGGTCCCATCCCACCAGAATAAGACCAAGAGCTAATTAGAACCAACACATCAGGTACTGTGTTTTTTCTTGACTTCTAGTCTTCAGAAACAAAATCTATGATCATAAAACAAGTAGGCACCTGGCAGTGTCACCCATCTGCCTTCCTACCACACGTCCACCAAGCACAAGGGATTTACAGAGGCCTTGAAGTCCCCTCTACCCAACCCCAAGCACCAAGTGAAGGTGGTGTAGATGTGATGTCCTGCCGAAATCTACAGCTCAGGATCCGGTCTGTTCTTCTGAAGGAGACACGGCAAGCCTCTGTGCAGAGCTAATCTCTGCTCTTTTGTATCTACTGGTTTCTAGCTCTAAGTTCTGGAAGGATGTACATCAAATTGTCAACAGGGCTGGGGAGCTGGGGTGAAAAGGAGCTACTGGTACAGCCGCCCCTGCTCCTGGCCTCCACACCCTCTGCCTCCCCCAACCCTCCCTCTGCTCCACTCCCCACCTCCACACCCTTTTCTTCCCACAAAATGTGTTCATGTACTCCTTTAAATGTTAAAAATAAACCAATAAATGGTCAAAACGAGAAGGAAACAAATATTTTTTACATCACACACACACACACACACACACACACACACACTAAAGGTTGGACACAGCCAACTCCCACTGTCTGGTCTCTTCCAGTGTGCTGCACCTACAGATCAAGAACTCCTTTCCAGGCTTGGCAGCCCCTGGGAACCTGAGTGAGCACATACTACAACCTCACCTCACCCGGGTGCCTCCCTCACCCTGGAGGCCTCCATAAGCAGTGGACTTTCCCCTTCTGCCTCAAAGCATCCCCCAGGTGCACGCAGAGCTGCTGTGGAAGCCTTGTCACAGAGGTCAGACTCCTACCACTCCACTCAGAGGACCTGCCCTGAGAGCAGCACAGAAACCTTGGCTCTGGCAGCTAGAGCAGCAGCCAAGGCTTCCTCTGAACCGCATCCATCACTGGCTGCCAGCACACTCACCTGCAGATGTAGTTTGTCTTGCAGGAGTCCTGCAGATTCAGGCAGTTGGGCTTGTCTCTTTCTTCATAGGAGCATACAGGTACGATAGTCTGTCGCCGCCGCTCAGTGCAGGCAATGTCCCTGCAGGAGCAGAAGAGCATTCCGTAGCTGTGCTTGGCCGGGACCTTGTCAAAGAACTGCCTGAGGGCCTTGTGGCACTTGCGGCGGTTGCAGACTTCATTGGACATGCTGGTGGTGCACGGAGTGATGTAGGCAGACCTGTACTTCTTGCAGGTATCATCCAGGTTGCAGGCCTTGGCCGCATCCAGGCAGTTGTTCCCTTTGGAAATGTGCTCCACTGCAACGTGGAGAGAGAGGAGTGAGAACAGTGCTTTTAAGAACATTTGTACCGAGATCTCACCATTCACCTGGCCATGCACACTCTCTAGAATTCAAGGAGTTTCAAACCTGGTAACATAATGGCCCAGTACAAAGAGAAGTGTTAGGGTGCAGAGGCTAAGAGCCTACACAGTAGTCCCTAGATGTCTTTGCGAAGCTATGGATCCAAGCCTGGGGAATGTGGGCGCTTGCCCAGCTACCAGTAAAAAAGGCAACTGGAGAAATGTTTCCAGCTCCTGCTTGGTAAACTGAAATCAGGATCAAAGAAAACAGCAACAAATTATATACTTGTTCATGATACAGTATATAAAATGATATGCTGAATGCAAGTATAATTGCCATGCAATCCTCCAGGAATATAATTATGTAATAAATGAGTATAGAACATGCTAATTACTATATGATTACAGAGTAATTACATGGTTATTTGAGCCCAGAAGACAAAATATTATGCCAGCCTCTCTAAACAGGAAGAAGCAACTCCAGAGAGTTTGTATCTAAGTTTTAGCTCACAGGCCATTGGAAGAACACCAGAATAAAGAACATAAAATTTCGCAAACCTCAATTACCACTTAGCTCACCACATCCAAAATGTCAGCTCTGTGAACACTGGAGTTCCTGATTAGAAAAATTCAGCTAGGATTTTGGATAGAACTTCTCTGGGCTTGTACTCCACAGACTTTAGAAATATCACAGAGCATATGCTACCTTCTGCTCAGGATCTCTACGCCCAGGCTGCCTGGAAAACCAGTGTCGCCCACTGTGGGCTGCTCTTGTGTGGTCTGGATGAGAGTTTCCAGCAGTCAGATCCCACCCACCGGGTGGCTGCACTTGCCGCCTGGGTCAATGGGGAAGTTTCAAGTAAACAAACAAGAGGAACTGCACTCAGGACCCACGCTCTAGTTTCTTTGTTGGGACAAGCACCTTGACAAAAAGACAAAGCAGGGAAAGAGTGCATTTGGCTTACTGTTCCAGAGCACAGTCTATCATCGAGGAGAAGCCAAGATGGGCTCTGAAACAGCGTCTCACATCACACCCGCAGCTGAGAGCAGAGAGAAATGAATGTTGATTGCTTGACAGCTTCCTTCACTGTTACAGAGTAACTCCTGTTCCTCCACCTGGCGAACACAGCCACTCCTAGAGGGCTGGGTCTTCCTACAATTAACCACTTCAATTCACAATCTAGACTGCTGGGGGAAGTCTTCCTGTATGCTGTGAATATGTGTGGCTCCCACTGGATAATAAATAAAGCTGCTTTGGCCTATGACAAAGAAGCTTACAACCAGGCAGCAAATCCAAGCAGAGATACAGAGAGAGGAAGGGTGGAGTCAGAAGAGACACCAGCTGCTGCCAAATGAGCAACAAGATGCCAGCAGACCGGTAACGCCATGGCCATGTGGCAACATATAGATTAATAGAAACGGGTTAAGTTAAGCTATAAGAGCCAGCTAGCAAGAAGCCTTCCATTTTTGTAATTAATATAAGCCTCTGAGTAATTATTTTTAAGTGGCCGTGGGACCGTGGGTGGGAGAGATTCCTCTGGACCTCGGGGCCAGACAGGACCAGAGCAACATCCCGCTATACTAGACAATCCCCAGAAATACACCCACAGACCAACCTGATAAAGACAATTACTCAACTAAGACTCTTCTTGGGTAATTCCTAGGTTGTGGCAAGTTGACACTTAAAAGTAACTGTCACATCCCATGTAAAGGAGTTTCTCTAGAGAAAGTAAAGGAACCTTCCAGAACCCACTGATAAGGTGGCCCATAGCATCTGATAAGCAGTTATGCCAGTGACCCTCAAGAGCAGGCAGGGGTGTAGCAAACTAGCACCCTACAGAACAGATTGCCAAGCAAGTCCCTACTCAGGCTCAAGCCCCTCTCTATTCTCTCTTTCTTTCTTAGCATGTTCTCTAAATTGATGGAAGGCATCTGGTAAATTACAAGAGGTTAGAGAACTGACAAGAAAGAACAGAGTCCAAGTGGGCTGGGTGGGGCTGAAATGTAAGGCAATGGGTATATAAGGGTATGTGGAATATTACTCTGCCTTAAAAAGGAAGGAAGTCTTGCAACCTGTTACAATATAGAAGAAACTTGAGGACATTAGTCCTAGGGAAATGAGTCATTATCTGAAGGAAAAACAAACGTGATTCCACTCATGTAAGGACAATAAATGGTCCAACTCCCAGAAGGCTGCTGGGCTGAGGGGAGGAAATGGAGATAGTTGCTACTCAACGGGAACAAGATTCCAGCTTCAAGTTGAGTATGTTCTTCAAGTTGAGAGGTCTTCAATACAAGAAACTGTCTAAAGTTACTGATCCTGTACTTAGTCTTACATTTTTGCTAGGGGGCTGCTGAAATGGTTCAGAAAGTGAAGGTGTTTACTGTGCAGCCTGACCTGAGTATGACCTTTGGAACCCACATGGTGCAAGGAGAGAGCCAGCTAACACAAGCTGGCCTCTGACCTCCACACCATAATACTCTTTCACCACCACCCCCAACACACAAAAAATAAATCAAAATATAATAACCCTTTTTTTAATTGCTAGAAGGTAAGATTGCATAATAGATATTCTTACCACAACCTCAGAAATAGCTTTTGCAGAACACAAACATAAAGGCACACAAAGTAACCAAAATTTCAAAGAGTTTTCTATGAAAAAGAAGTGTCTGGTTTTAAGAAAGTATTCCAAATGGGAATCCACTTTATAGCCTGGTACCACAAGCCGTGAGCTACTGCACCCCAGGTCCACGTTTCTGTCTGTGGTCTCCGAGACCTGCAGGTTCAATGTGGAGGGCGGTAAGAAGACCTCTAGTCTTTCAGAGTGAGCGGTGCAGCTGTTCCAGAGATCCACCTGCCTCTGCCTCCCAAGTGCTGGGGGGACCAAAGGTGTGAGCCACCACCGTCTGCAATTTCTTTTCTAAGTACAAGGACTTAGGCACCCCAGGCTGGCCTTGAGCTCCACTTGCAACTGAGGATAACCTTGAACCTCTAATACTCTTGCTTATTGTCTGGAGTTCTGGGATCACAAGTGTGTATCATGAAGTCTGCAGGGTTCCAGGGCATCATGCTACACACTTGACCAACGGAGCCCTTGAGATGTCGAATGCAGGGCTGCTAGATCCAAGGACAATTTGTGTGTTTGCCTGTCTATAGTCCTCTAAGTTTATAAATCATGAATGCTTTATGATAACTGAAAATAAATTAATAAACTCTTATTTCATATCATCTGGGATAGGCTCTTAAGGCTAGATGATAGTGGCACCTTCGTGTCTGTACTGATGTCTAATGAAAGGTTTTTTCTAAAGTCTGCACAGAACAAAACCATCTGAGACAGAAGAGGCTTACACATAAGGAATGTAGTTAGTGACACATGACGCAGCAATATATACAACCTCAAAGGAGAAAAATGGAGATGTCACCCCATGCACCAGGCATCACAGGCCTGCTGAACTAAAACGAACCTGGGCTCACATCTGGCACCAGGTTCATTACGATGATAAGAATCCACTAAGTTCCAGCAAAACAATGTTAGATTAAACTGTTATTCATTTGCATTCCATTGATTTCAAAGTTTAACCTTTTACTATTTAACTTGTGTTGCTTTTATAATGGTGTGAAAACAAGCAAAGGCTCTTTTTGGTTACCATCTAAGATGATATTACAATAAAAGTAATGTCAACCTATGACACCCACAAAATTTCTTTTTCTCCATACTGCAACATACAAGCTTAAGAAACACTTGGCTGGTATATACCTCTCTGTTCCCATGACACTGTTGCCTGTTGAACATTTTTTAGAATTACATAAGCTATTAACTTCTTCTGTGTGTGTGTGTGTGTGTGTGTGTGTGTGTGTGTGTGTGTGTAGCATATGTTTGCATGTATGTAACAAATGTCTGCATGCATGTGTGGAAGCGAGGTCAGTATCGGAAGCAGGTCATCTGTTTGAGACAGGCTCTCTCACGGAACCTGGAGCACATACATACCCAGCTAGCCTGGCTGGCCAGAGAGCTCCAGAGACCTGTCTGACTTCTCTAGCCCCAGCACTGGGATCACATGGTCATACTCTGCCACGCCTGGCTTTTATGTGTGTGCTGGGGACCTGAACTCAGTTCCTCACACTTATGCAGAAAATGCTTTGCAGACTGGGCCATCACCTCTGCCCAGTTCTTTTTTTCTTCTTAACATTATAAAGAAAAGCAATATTCTAAAGGAAAAGCTTTGTACAAAGTAGAAACAGTAAAGTGTGTTATGTCTGAACCAATTGTCCACAGCTAACTTAGTTTAGCAGTAGCTATGACTTTGCCTCACTTTCTGCTGATTCTATTTTCTTCCATACATTAAGCCTTGCCATTACACCATCTCCTTACTGTTATTTCAAAGCCTGTGACAAATTCTAAAGTGTACAACCTGGCACATTTGGAAGGGCAAAACCAATTTATTGCCACCTCACAGGTCACATGTGACTTCTGACACATTTCTGACCCTTATGAACACAAAAGACTTCCACTACATTTCTCACCTCGATGAGACCAGCAAAATCCAAACACAGGAACCCAGCAGAAGCAAAACAAGTGAACAACAAACTCCCACTCCTTACAAAAACAGATGTAAAAATCTCCCACAAATTTGAGCGAGTTGTTTAGCAATATGTTAAGAAGACAACACACCATTTCCCCAAGGATCCAAAACAAGTTTGATGTTTAAAATTCAATGTGATTCCACAGTAACAGAATTCAAGAAGAAAAAAATACATTATTTTAGTAGAAAAAAAAATGTGTTCAGTGAATTCCAACACTCACTCAATACAAATATCCAGCAAACTAAGAATAGAAAATAATTTCCTCAGTTTGAGAAAGGGCAGCTATGACACACAGATACAATCATATCATCGTAAAATAATGTCTCTACCTAAGATCAGGAACCAAGGACGCACATCGTCACCATTCAGAGTCAGTGCTGTAGTAGAGGGTCTTAGCCTTTGCAATAGAGCAACAGAAATAAATAAAAAATACTAGAGAGGAAGACACACACACACACACACACACACGTGACTTCAAAAACCCCCTAAGAATATATAAAAAACTACTAGAATAATTAAATTTAGCTGTCAAATATATAAAATTAATATAAAAATCAATTGTACCTTCTTGAGGTCACAAATTTATTTTTTGTTTCCTGAGTCTAGTGCTCCTCATATACACATGGGTCTGTGGCTACCCCCTGGGGCATGGGCAACCTACCAGGGGCCACATCCCTAAGAGAGCAATTCTGCCTCCCTTGGGAACCATTTATTACCAACAGCTCCTCTGACAGGGGACCCTCCCTAGTCGATGTTGAAATGTTGAGTGGCTTGGTCTTGAGCAGGTCATAGCCATAGCTGCTGCACTGATGCATCCAACAGCCATGTCATTTCCACAGTCAGCATTGCACATCACAAGTTTAATTTTTAGCTGACAAACTAATATTTATAAAGTGCAAGGTAATGCACCTAATATGTGCTCAACATTGTGGGATGATTAAACCAATCTAATTAATACTCCTATCCCTTTTATATGATAACTGCAAACCATTAGGGCAATTTAAACTCCAATTCCACTTACAATAGTAGCAAATAACAAAAAACAAAAACATATGTAGCATCTAGATACTGAAAAGTCAAAAGCATTGCTGATAAAAAAAATTAAAAACTTATAAATGGAAATATATACCATGTTCATGGACCAGAAGACCCAATATAATTAACATGTCAGTTTCCTCTAAACCTTAAAGTTTAAAATTGGCACTCACATTCTTAAATTTACATGTAGATGAAAGTGATACAGAGTGCCAAAAGCAACCTGAGTAAGGATGAAGATGCTCAACAGCCATCGAGTCAATGGTGTAGCACAGGCATCCACAGACTGCACAGTGGGGCAGACGACAGGTCTCAGGAAGGTGTCCACTTCAGGCACCCACAGTTATTTGAGTTTCGAAAACAAATGACACTAAAGAAACCCAATGGGGAAAAGATGTCTTTTCAATAAATGCTGCCGAGCCAGGTGGTGGTAGTACACGCCTTCAATCCCAGCACTCGGGAGGCAGAGGCAGGAGGATGGATCTCTGTGAATTCGAGGCCAGCCTGATCTTCAGAGTGAATTCCAGGACAGGCTCCAAAGCTACACAAAAAAAATTCTGTCTCGAAAAACAAAACAAAACAACAACAAAAAGGTGCCAGAAGAAGGAAAAGACAAAAATCCCAAATTTTCAACCCCCACTTCACACCATGCATAAAATCAACATAGGACAGATTATTGACTTAAATATAGAAGCTAAAATCATGACTGTATTAGAACATAAAATAATCTGGGCAGTCAACAAACATTATAGGACCATATAATATAAAAAAAAAATCAAAGAAAAAATTTCTCTAAGTTAGAGTTCATAGAAATTAAAAACTGTTGTTATAAGGACACTGATAAGAAAATCTTACAGAAGGCCTTATGGGAAAATAGTCACAAACATGTATCAGACAAAGTACCACATCCAAAATATATGAAGAATGCTTAAAACTTAACAATAAAGAGAAAGTATCCTCCTTAAAAACAGACCAAATATTTTAACGTACATGTCAGAGAAATAAATGTGTAAATGGTCAATAAACACATGTTAAGTATTCAACATCATTAGTTATATAAAAAAATCAAAATAAAACTAAAATGAGATGTTTACTCAGCAATTGCAATGGTTAAAACTAAAGTCTAGCAACTTCAAATGCAGAATGGATGTGGAACGTCTAGAAGTCCAAGCACACTGGGCAAAACTTAGGTGGTGTCTTATGAATACCACACACAGTCTTACTCAGTGATCATCATATCAGTCATACACAAATATCTACAAGAAGAACCCATGACCACAAACAAGACCGGCATTGCTGAAGACACCCCACAGGACTTGGAGGAACTGAGTGGAATGAACCTGGCAGCCTCTCCAGGACTAACCCTCCTAGTGTCAGAAGGTCCTATGAACCACAGCAAATGACTATGCAGGTAAGAAACCACCAATAGTGTAGTAGTGACACTTTATCTTTAGGGCAACCAACAGCTGTCTAATTGGACTTAAGACCCACTCGGGGAAAGGGAATCCAGGACTGGTACTGCAAACCCAGCCAAGCCCCTTGGCAGAAGAACCCTAGAGGAGAATCTACTACTGTTCTTTCCCTAAACTAAGGTAATTTCTAACTGTATTCCAAATACCTATCAATATACGACTCACAGACAAATGCAGCTCTCACTGCTCATCAACGAAGCTTCTTTTTGCAACACAGGGAGACTACAGAGAGGTACAACGGTCAAATGCATCAAGTAAGTGGCAGTAGTGGGCTCGCACTCAACTGATATCTCCAATATAACCCCTACACCTAAGGCTCAGGGAAAACACACAGAAGGACAGAGAGGTACCAGCCAGAGGACCCGGACAGCTGTAGCAAGCTTTCTTTTGGGCCACCAACCAGCTCCCAAATCATGACATGGGGACTTGTTATTAGTTATGAATGCTCAGCTTTATCTTAGCTCTTTGTTTAAATCTGTTTCTCTTTATCTACATTTTGCCTCAGGACTTTTAAACCTTTCCTTATTTCTGTGTATCTTACTTTCCTGCTTCCTCCAGTGTCTGTCTGTCTGGTGGCTGCCTGGCTTCTGGCAGCCTCGTTCTCTTCATTCTTCTGCTCTCTCTTGTAACTTCTAGCCTAGATTTCTCCTCCTACTTATTCTCTGTGCCTGCCATCCCTGTTTATCCTTTCTCTGCCTAGCTATTGGCCATTCAGCTTTTTTTAGACCAATCAGGTGACTTAGGCAGGCAAGGTGAACTGGCAACACATTTTTATACAATTAAAAGCAAATTCAGCATAAACAAGTATAACACATCTTTACACCATTAACAAAGACACCAGAAACAAATGTAACACACCTTTACATAGTTAAAGTGATATTTTACACCATAAACAAATGTAACACATCTTTACATAGTAAATATTCATAACAGACAATTGCTGCTAGATTAACAGTGCACCCCAGACAGGAAAGATGCACCCATGAACTCTCAACAATATGGTTGCCCAAACAAGACCTGCATAATGTCACAAGGCCCACTCCAAAAGTAAGTGCTGCATGTGGCCAATGGCTCCAGGAAACAGCCCCTGTACAGGTTGTCTAATCCTAAGTAGTCAACCCTGGATACATTTAAGCAATGCTAAAGGACTTAGTGGTGTGTGTGTTTAAAGCACATATATGTATGTAGCAACAATAGTTCAAAAAGAGGTGATGGGTTTGGGAGGGAGACAAGGGAAGACTTGGGGATGTCAGGAGTAATTGTAGTACCCATGTTTGAAGTTCTCAAACTATAACCAAAAATGTACTGATGATAACCCCAAACTGCTGACAGTCCATGTATCATTGATAGGAACCAGTCTAAAAGACAGACAGTGAAATACCACTGAGAAATAAGGAATGAGAATGAGTCAACTATGAACACAATGGCATTGATGAATCACAAAAACACTATGCTGGAAGGAAAAGATGAAAGCCTTAGGCCTGGGCACACTCAGCCTTTTGACACTGTGACAAGAAGATGTTTGTCATCTACAAAATTCATACTTGAGAACCACACAATTGAGTATTGATAAGAAAAAAAATCACAGTCATGTTTTGAGAAAGTTAACAGTTTTGTGTTGGGCTGCAGCCATACTTCCCCTCTGCTGCAGCCATACCTCCCCTCTGCTACACATGGCCCTTGGCCACAGGTTACACTGGCCTGCTGAGGGTAGAGAAAACTTACATTCTATGTAATTCTCTAAGCAAACACAAGAAAAAGAGAATAATTACTCCTAGAGATGGGCACAGAGATTGGCTGGAAGGAGCTAGAGAGAACGTTCAAGATTCATGGCAACATTCTATACCCTGACATGGGGCTGGGTATATAGTTTAGGTTAAAACCTGAGCGTATGGTGCAGACAAGATCTGTGACTATTTAAATATTACATCCCCACCCCACCCCCCAAAAAGGAACTAGGCCAAAGGTGAACCCTGCGAGTAGAGACTGGCTATACGGAGCAACTGATTGCTGGTGGGGGTTAATGTAGGGGCAATGTGCCCCAGTAGGGGCATCTGGGATCTGATCACATTGGACACCCCTTGTTAAGCAAATCCGAGAGTCTGTTAAAGAGTATCAAGGATTTATTAAGATATAAAATGGGGAGATATATACTCACAGATACAGAACAAAGTAAACAGCCATTGTTGTCCTCCGTTCTGCCCAGGGGTGAATGGAACCAGTCATGTGGTCTGCAACCACCCTAAGAGAGAGCGAGCATGTGCCCCCTCCTCAGTTTTAAGCAGTCGTGTACCCAGAAGAAAACCACGCCTCTATCAGGCCAGACACCCCAGAGTCATTGGTGAGTGAATGCCCACAACACTGAAGTGTTTAAAGGATGGGTACTGATGGTTTCGTTTTAAAAACTTAAAAGGGGTTGATAGATGTTCTCCCCAAAATAACCACTTTCAAATGTTGAGGGTGGCCTCTAAATGTTGGGGTGTGTGTGTTAACTATTAAAATGTTCCACTTTTCTGTAGGTTTGCAAATGTTCATAATAAAATATTCAGAAAAGATAAATTTCTGTTATGCTACTCTTTAAAAACAGGCCTTTCCTAGGCAGCTATGTACAGCACGTAACAGCTCTCAGCCTCTGAGTCCCTCAAACCCCACTTCCAGCTCTCTTGAACCCTGGTGCTGCATGCCTCGCTGCAAAGAAGTTTACAATAAATGCTCCAGAAATCACACAACATGTAAGAGCATGCTACGCTTCAGTCTGGAAGAAAGTTGAATCTCTATATTATGAAATGATCTCCTACTAGAAATAAACAACAACAACATGTCACTTCAATGACTGGCGGTCAGAGGAGACAGGAAATTACTGACTGGCGCAGGCGCATGGGCTCTTCATGCTCTCAGGCCCACATGGAGGAGCAGAACGCTCCCATTCTACCCTCTGGGCTCTTCTCCCCATCGCTGGTGTAGGACAGCCTCAGACAGCTTTACCATGACCATCAGGACCACCCTGGACACAAGTCGCTTTGGAACTCAGCACTATGATCCTGCTTTCCTCCCTCTATCTCTAGCCTCTCCCACCATCTGCTGCTATTCATTCTTTAACTTGATGGAGTGTCTGGGAGTGCTGGCTGAATGGGAATGTTCCAGAATGAAGGCTGCTTACTGGAAATCCTTTTTTTTTTTTAAATCAGAGGTTAGGGCATATGCTAGTAGGTTGTGTTCGGCTAATGTGTACCTCTCCAGCTTGGGCTCCCACACTATCGAAGCTCAATACAACCATGCCATTACTTTGCAGGTTACAGACTGCGCTCTCTATCCACACTGGAAGCCTTTCCAGTGGGACTGTATCTAACTGGGAGTTTTCTTTTGATTTCTTAGGCATGAGATGAATTACATTTGTCAAAACTGGAGAACCAGAGCCCAAAACAGAGTCCGGCGCTGTCGATGAGTGATGGTTTGGGAGTTAGAATATCTGTCTGTCTGTCTACCTACCTACCATTTGCTTTTTGAATAAGTCTGTAGCACAGTTTGTCCTTGAATTCAAATTAGTCCTCCTGACCCAACTACCCAAGCACCTAGATGATAGGCATGAGCTACCATGCCTGGCTAGATTTGGGTTTTAAATGTGGTCCAATCATCTGTGCATCAGTGCATAAGTCAGTTTTACCCCTGTAGACCCTCCTTCCTCCACATGTAAGAAATGATAAATGGAGTCCCTTCAATTCTCAATATCCTCTGGTTTAACGTACAATATAATTTGCGTTTTCAAATTGTAACTTTAAATATTTAGGATGATAGCCAAGGATGGAATGAAACCACAGGCAGAGGTTCTATGCTCTCAAAGGCACTGGTCTCTCTGTTGATCCAGAAAGTGCATGGATCCCAAAGTCAACCAACCCTGACCTGCAGGCAAACTTAGAGGTCCGTCCCACCCAGGGAGATGTGTTATGTCAAGGAAATACAATGAGCCGAGAGAAGTATCCAAATTCAAAAACCTCTGAAGCAAGGAACTGCCTTTGCCCCAAATAACAATCCTTACACTGTCCCAAATCAAAGAGGCCACCACTGTGACCAGGAGCCTCTCTGCATTACACTCAGAAAAATGCCATCATTATTGGTAAACACCACTGGTGCTGTTCAGGATGAAGCAGCAATGCAAACCAGGGGCGATTCATTTCTGCAGACTGTGCGATGGAATCAAGCAGTAAGTATATTAAAATGTGCACGGGCTGCGTGCACTATGATGGATTAGGCAGAAAGATCGCAAGACACGGCGAGAGAGTGCTGTTTGCAAAGGCTTGCCAATTTCCGGCTCTCCTTCTCCCCTTCTTTGTGGGGCTGCAGAACGGAACTCACAACTCGTTCCTTCTTTCTTTCTGACTTGATTAATTGCCATGTTAACACAACTACTGTTCTTCTTCCAATAGGCTTTCTCTAATGTATTAGCCCCGCAAATGAATAATGAGCAAAAGGCACCAAGCTCTTCCCAGGGGTAGGCAAGCTTTTCTGGAAGCTCGCGTTGACAGTCATCTGATATCTGAGTGGATCAGGTGGCAAAATCTGATCTCGCAGGTTGTGGCCCTTGTAATTGATCCTCATGAGTTTGGCCTTTTCCAGCTGAGGTGCAAAAAATTACATTTAAAACCCATGTGTTGGCTGTTTGGAGCCCATTTTTCTATTTATACATGTTTCAGACCTATTGTATTAAACAATGTGCATTTCCTGATGGCCCCACTTTTTTTATATTCTACACAGCTACATCAATCAAGTCTGAAGCCATATCTAAGCTTCCTTTGGGGCTGAGAATAGGGGAAACATTTTGAATACTTATGAATTTGGAAATAATTCTTCTACCTGGTGAAAACAGTTCCCAATGTTGACCACAGGTCAAGGTAGTCTAATCTATTAGACTGCCATTCTTTTATGTACATACAGTCACCGGCCTTCACTCCATCCCCTTCACTCCACTCCCCCCCAACTGTTTCTATACACTAAAAAATGAGATGTCTCTTAGACGTGGTGTGCCAGTCACAGGCTTGCTGCCATGGTGATTAAGAGTGCTGCCTCAGCAAATGGGATCATTACATTTTTAATTAACCTTTCCAACCTCCCCCACCTTTTCCTTTTGTTATACACCAGCTCCTCAAAGTTTCTATCTGTTTGTGTCCCACCAGGTTTGAGACAAACACCTAACGAATGATCCAGGCTGAAGCAGGCGTCAGCACTGAGGGTGATATGCCTGGTAAGGTGTGGAACCTCCTTGTATGTCAGACATGGGGACAGGCGCTTAGCACGCGGTGGCTGGGTTCCCACCTAATTTTTGTTTTGGCAGCTTAGCATTATTTAATGGCCCTGGCTACCAGGGAACTGGCTTTTTAAAATCTCTTTCAACCTAATTATAATTACAGTGTATAAATCACAGAATGATCAATTATAAAAATCCTGGGTTCATAAATATTTTACTTAGCATTTAAATCCACACTGCAGGAGTGCATGAGATTTTGGAGCCCATCTCTCTACAAACAACTGCTTTATTACAGCCCCACTGCCAATGACTGCCAATGGCACCAAGTTGGTCTTGTAGCACACTCTGCCACGTATCTGGGCATGATGCCTCTCCAAGTGCTAAGATGGCATGTTTAGTCTTCTCTTAAAATATGCATGCCTCCCATTAAAAGATTTTTTTTTCTGCAAAGACTCCCATCATCACCCTTGAATTCCTCAAGTTTGGAGGCATGATTATAATACTAGACATAAAAACACTCATTAAAATATATTTTATTTAATGTAAGATTGATTCCAAGATAATTGAGGTCAGATTTGTTTGGAGATGTATTGTGACATGGGCAAATGTTGAAGCAGAGAGGAAATGATCTTCTAGGCGGACTCAAGCAAAACAGCTAAACATTTTTCAGCAAAATCATAAAAGCATAATTGGATTTCAATTTAGAAATAGTGGGCCTAAGACAGGCCATTTTTAATAATCTAATTATGTGCTCAGGGCCTACCCCAGAACTCAGCCACGGCTACAGAACTATTAATTGCATTCAATCCTGCTGCATCTTCAACCATGAAATTTGCTATTACATGTAGGGCTGGTTTTCAGTTGCAGGCCTTTCTTCCCCAATCTCAGATGCTCTTATGCCATCCAAATGTGCCTGCTTTTCTCATTTTCCCAAAGCAAAATCTCTTAATGACTTCTCTGGACCAGAACAGTAGCTCAGATCTATGGTCCTTCCACAAACATCATATACAGTGAGGCCTGCAAATGCTTCCCCTGTTTTTATGAAGGCACAGTGAACAGCCCTTGCTTTTGTCTGATTTTCATTAATTAAAGGTATTTAATTGCTAACATCTCATTAGCAGTAAAATTAATGAGTACTTCAACTATCGGAAGGATCTGCATGATAAAATAAACCTAATTCATTTTATGGAGTATAAAATGTAACTCCACTAATATTTAGCCTATGCAAGTTCTGCTGATATTTAGGGATTTTAATGGTGAAAGACTAAATACATCTTCAAAACAGGTGCTGCTTCTCCTCGGGGAAGACAGCAAGTACGGACCAGCTAACTAATAAAGACTCCAAGCCTTCTCTTACTTTCCACCACTGTATTGCCAGAGAGAGGACCAACTACGAGAAGTGAGAATGGCTTAATTTTTTTTAGGTTAAATAAAAAGCTGTCTGTAAGATAATGTGTCTATTTTCTAAGTGGCTGTGACACCCATGAGCCACAACAATAACCAGAATAGTGTGATAACCCAAAGGGTACCATAGTGGCATTCATGTCTTGGCAGTAAGCAACAGCTCTCTAACTGGAATTAAGGTCCGTTTAACAGAAGGGAAATCAAGCCCATTCCTGGAAACCTGGCCAACTACCCTAGGGTCATGGCCTTAGAGAAGCACCTACTCCCGCCACTTATTAACCCGCTTAACTCCTAACTGCATCCGGATATTTATCCGTATACCCACAGGTGAACGTTTCCTTCATCACCCATCAGAGAAACTTCTCTTTGCAACAGACGAAGAACATTGCAGAAAATCACAATCAACCAAAATGCAGAGAACAAGTAATCATGTGGTGCCCAGCCCCAGCTGATGTATCTACAACAAAACTCCTGCACCTGAGACTCAGGAAATATCTGGAAGCCAAGGCAGGAAAGTTGTAAGAGCTAAAGTACCAGGAAATATGCTCTAAGACTATGTCTCCTAGGGATGACAGGGAAGCAATCCCCATCATACCTCAATAGTATGGCTACATAAACAAGATCTGAAGTACAACATCAGTACACATGCTAACATGGAGGGGAGAAATATCACGGGGCAACATCCATGGACAAAGAACTGCAGGGAACGCAAGAATGCCGAGAATGGGAAAACCGTCTTCCTTAGAGACGAGCCCTTAATTAGTTATTCAGTATCGAGGGTCATCCCTGAAATCCTGTACCAGTAAGTAACACTAAGTGAATTGAGCAGGTTGTATTTATATATTTATAAATGGATATACATATATGTTTACATAACAAAGAAAAAGAGGCCATGATTTCAAGAGCAAGCAAGTTGAGTTACATGGGAAGGATCAGATGGAGAAAAGGGAGATAGAAAACAATGTAACTTTTAATTAAAAATACGTTAAAGATATGTCTAAATGTGGGGCATGATGGGAAGCTGAAATGTTACCTCAAGAAGGCTACCAGCACTCTGGAGACGTCAGGAGCTCTCTTCCTAGTAGTCTGAGATTTGCTCTTCAAAAATCTCTGAGTAATCCTAGGTCTTTGTATCAGGGATGTTTTTGTTGCTGTTGTTGTTGTTTTCAAGACAGGGTTTCTCTGTGTAGTTTTGGTGCTGTCCTGGCTCTCACTCTGTAGATCAGGCTGGCCTCGAACTCACAGAGATCCGCCTGCTTCTGCCTTCTGAGTGCTGGGATTAAGGGTGTGCATCACTGCTGCCTGGCCAGGGATGGTTTTTAAAATTATTATAAGCATATGAATGTTTTGTCTGCACGGGAGTTTGTGCACCACCTGCATGCAGTGCCCACAGATGCCATAAGAGGGCATCAGATCCCCTGAAATAGAAGTTATAGAGGGCTGTGAGCTCCATGTAGGTACTGGGAATTGAACCTGGGTCCTCTGAAAGAGTAGCCAGTGCTCTTAACTGCTAAGCTACCTCTCCAGCCCCAGGGATGAGGCTTAAAAGCCAAATGTTTAGCAGTGAGTATGGAAAAAAGTAGGTGGTAATGTTGGACAATGCTTAGGGGTAGGAAAAAAAATGGATCTATGTTAAGGTCTTTTTTTGTTCATGTGGGTGACTGACAAATCACTTCTAAAACAATTACCTGAGGAGGCTTTCTCACAGTGGTGTTCTACCAGAAGATCCTGGGGTAAGTATTTCTAAGGTGGATACCTGGAAGGAGCTGTTTGTTGGAATGTCTGTTTTGTGAGCTCTATCTAGTCACAATGTTGTGGTTCTGACACTGGAGGACCCAGATGTGACTGGAAGAAGGGCTGGGGCCCAAAGACTGCTTGTAGCAAAACTCTCAAAATTATCCCAGCCTCTGATAGACGAAGAGAGAAGACAAAGTCTGCATTTTAAAGCCCAGGACGAGGGAAGAGACTGAAGATCCTGTTAAGTAGTTGAGATGATGCTGAGATAATGAATCATTGATGATGTCGGTGGCTGTCAGGGCCCTCACAGTGTGGATTTCAGCAAAGATAAGCTAAATATCAAGTCTTTATTTTTAGTTAAAGAGCATAAAATTCAATGCCTTTCCTCCCACGAGCCTATTTACATACCTGCTGTGCTACCTATTTGCCTTCACCTGTGTTCCAATTAATACCCCATTAAGCCACTCCACCTGCAGTGGCTTTTCCCTTAGCCACAGCCCTGGAACCATCACTCATTTGCTACAGCTCAATTGTTTCTTTTGGGAAGATAAACAGAAGCTGCATGAATAATAATAGCAGCACTTTGCATTTAAAGGGCTTTGTGTTCACAAAAGACAGTAGCTGTGGTCAGGATGGAAAGGGGGCCACTAGTGGGAAAAGAGTCTGGAGTAGTGTGGCTGTGGTCCAGAAGATGCGGGTGGAGAAGGAATGATCGTTAGGGAGTCAGATATGTGGATTCTGCATGCTGTCTACCTTTTTTTCTAATGAGCATGGTGTGTGTGTGTGTGCGCGCGCGCGCGCGCGCGCGCCTTCCTGTGTGTTCTCATGTGTGTAGGCTTACATGTATGTATATACAGGTGCTGTGAAGGCCTGCAGTTGACATCAAAATGTTTTCCCCATCACTCTCCACCTCACACCTTGAGACAGGGTCTCTCACCTAGCCTGGAGCTCACTGATTACTCTGTAAGTTTCCTCCAAGGATTCCCTGTCTCTACCTCCCTCAAACTGCAGTTACAGGTGGGTGGCCAGCCGCACGCCCCCCCCCCCCCCACTTTTTATTAAGTTCTGGGACTCCAACTCTGGTCCTCATACTTGTGTGCCATCTCCCTAGCCCCAAAGGTGGTATTTTAAAATGATGTTTCATTACAGGCAAGGGGTTTCCTGTCCAGCCAGATTAATATGATATGTTTGACTAAGGGTTTTATGGTTGTCTCCTATTTGCGGTGGATATTAAAATTTCTCTTTTGTATAAACAGATTTTAGTGTTCCAATCATTCTTTCCAGGACTTACCAAGCCTGGTTACCCTTCAAGAACGTGTATTTTTTACACAGCCCCAGGTCTCCTGAAAGTCACATTTGGAGCTGGATGACCTTGCAGGACATAAATCTTTCCTTCTGGCTCCCCACCTGCCCCATTACTTATCTCTATGGCAAATCTTGGCTTTCCATTTCCAGTTGGTTCTGGAGACATTTTCAGGACTGTGGTCATTAGAAGGTGTCTCCTGATGAACCTTCCTTCAGCCATCATCCCAGGAAAATCAAATTGACAACAGAGTCTTTGTCTATGTCTCAGAAAAAGTAGACTGGATGACTCCAGTGTGCATACTTTCAAGGTAGCCTAAGGTAAAGCAGGTTAGCAGGACAACCCCCCTCATCTGCCTTCAGGAGCCCACTCCCTCCCCCAAGCTGCAGAAGCAGCAGACAGCTGAATGGTCAGGACTGTGTGTACCCATGCATCTGAATGACCCAGTGAGCATTTGGTTTTATTTTGATAGGCTGTTGGGAAGTCTTCCTGCTCATTTTTTTTTCGAAGTTTTTAATTTGAAATACATGCACACCTGTACCCTCTGATCCCTGTTAGATCTCCATTGGATGGACTACACCAGTTAGCTCAAAGACTGTTAAACCCTGGAATTTTCACATGAAAATTCCTCACTCAGGACTTCCACTACATCTTGGTGACTTTAGGCATCAGCTCTGTCTCCCAAGGGATTTGCAGAGTAAATACAAATGGTGCTGGGCACCAAGCCACTTCTTCTAGGGAGGGAGGTTCTCACCTGGCTCCTGGCCATGGGATGCTGTGAGTCTGTTGAGGCAGATGAGTAACACAGCCCTCTCTGCTGTTTCTGAATGTAGCTTTCCTTAGCTTCTCATACAGAATGCCAACTTTTATATTCCTGATTGCATGGACGCCATGTAAATTAAAAATTGAGGGTTCAATGAGAACTATGCCAACATCCATCCAAAGCTGCTATTTCCAGTTGGATGTTTCTCCAGTTAAAAACAACTACAATTGAGGCCCAAACGCATATTTTCTACTGAAAATTCCTCCAAGCTTCAAAGTGAGTCTTTTCTAATAGAGAAAGGTAACATAGCAGCTAGCTTTTGTGAGAAATGTCCACATGAATGGTTCCATTTAACTCCGGGCAAGGCTGAAGCTGAATGTGAGCGCTGAGGTCAGGGTGATTCCATCAGCTTTATGCCTGGAGAGATCAGAATGACATTCAATGGAAGTGCCCTGGATCAGGTCAACTGCTAATGCTGCACCCAGCACCCCAGGACTTGCCAGAGGTACAGGGTCACCCTTTGGCAAGGGCACTCCTGCATGAGAGAAGCAAAAACCGCCAGCCTCAGCATGGCCAGTCACACTGCCCTTCTGTGCAGAAGCCATTGAGGGTTGAAAAGCTGCGGTGGCTGTTTACCCTACAGGATGTCCTGGATCCCTGTCCCTGTCCTAATGAAGCAGGCTCAGTCTGAGGGGTGAAAAAGAGTTCTTGTTTTCAGACACAGAAAGAATCATAGGAGCCTCATCTCTTTGACTTTGTATTCATTGTCCAACATGGGCACTGACCAGCTTTTTGTCCTTTGCCTTAGGAAATGAATACTCAGCATTTCCTGAGAGTCTGCCCACATATGTGTGTGTGTGTGTGTGTGTGTGTGTGTGTGTCTGTCTGTCTGTCTGTCTGTTTGTCTAGAGCTGCCAGTAAAGATCTGAAGTCTCTTGCTCCTCAGTGGCAGCAGATAATGAGCCTACTCAAGAGCACTGGGGAGGTGTTGGGGTGCAACCCATGACTCCTGAGGTATGGACATGAAGCTCTAAGTGGGGGGCTGTGTGACTTGGGAAGGAAGCTGGCATTTCTGTAAGCCAGGCTGTGGCTTCTAGGAAGTTCTTAGATGGAAAGAAAACAGAAGCCAAGCTGGCTTTTTGATGGGAAATTATGATTTCTCCAAGTTTTTAGCTGATTTGTTGTGTGGGATAGAAGACTATCCATGTTAGATTTAAAAGTTATTAGTTTTAATTTAAAAAAATCCATCTTTCGAGTCTCCCACACCCCTGGAAGGATTTCACAAGGTTAAGTTCTGTCCAGTGTTGTAAACAGGACCACATTTGGAGATGCCTAGGGACCAAAGTATGGTTGAGGTTTACAAAGTTCAGAGACAGGAATATGAGGAAAACTGAAGATCAAGTGTGGCTTTGGGAAAGATATGCCAAGGGTCAGCGAGACGCAGGTAAAGACACTTGCCACTAAGCTTGATCCCCAGGTCTCACAAGGAAAGAGAGAGAACCGATTCCCACTCAACTGTCTTCCGATTTCCTCCTGTGTACTGTGGCATGTGTGTATACACACACACACACACACACACGTAAACAAATAAATACACAAAGAAAATCATTTAAAAGACAAGTCAAACAGCAAAACAAAGTTCCAGAAATACAAGCTATACTCTGAAATTGGTCATTAATTTTCAACATGGCATCTGCGTATTAGAATGGAAAGAAAGGGAGGAAAGGGAGGGGGAGGTCTTCTTCCTCTCATTCTTTACTCAAATAAGAGTCTTCTCTGTGCAGTGAACACTTCTCTGAAGTGCCAATAATTCATCAGTACTTTTGAATTTGAGAGAGGTGAGAAAGGAAACTTCAAATGTGGTTAGAAGTGCTCCGCAGTCCTCTGTGAGAGGGCAGACCTCTGCACGAGCTGACAGTGGCCTAGGGGAAAGGTATCTACCCAGGATTAGTGTGTCAGTGAACACATAAAGTACAGAAACCCTACATCTTTGACATTTGAAGAACAAAGCTATCCATCAATGTCCTGGCACGGATCGATCAAACAGAATTCTACTGCTGAAAACCTAATAGTATGATGGTAATAATGTAGCCATAAAACCTCTGGTCTATAATTGACTGCTTCCATTTGAAGCGAGCAGTTTCGCACAGTGACTAATGCCCACCTAAAAATTTCGTTTGTGTTGAATGACAATCAGTTCCACCTTGCACAGCTCTCAGCGGCTAGCTTGTGTGAGATAATGGCCTGGGGATAGACACTGAGGTAGTGGGAAGAAACTATCTTCCAAAATGAGTGATGTAGGTGTGTGGTGCTTCAATCTGAGTCTCAGGTTCTCCTCAGGCTGCCTCCTATAGAAGCGATAAGTCTGCCACTTGCTGACAAAACTACCCAGTTAAAATGTAGGAGACTATGGAGTCAGTATTATGGTGGGATGTTCCTACTTGGAACATCCTGGTCTTGGGGGTATGTTGTATAATGAATGTAGTGCTCTAATTACGTCTGAAGGGCTTAGAGCCTGTCTCCTGGTGATGTGTAAGCCTATGAACACAGGGGAGGGGATGAAGAGCAATCTTAAGCTTCTGGACCTTCTACAGCAGCAGGGTCCAGAACAGTGATCTTCACAGACTAGAGATAGACAAAGCTTGGGCTGTCATCAAGGATTTCAGTGGTAAAAGAAAGTGTCTTGATGCCTCTGGATAATAAAAAAGGACCACTCGCCCCCCACACAAAGGGTCTTCCAGGTACCAACGGCAGGGGAACAGGCAGGGACCAGGAAGTGCAGGATAGCTCAAACACTTGTCACCTGAACGATCCAGTTCAACAATGACCCCATGCAGCAGGACACAGCAAAAATTGTGTTACATACCTCACCGTGTTTCAATTTGTTGGTTTTTAATCTAAAGTGAGGTTTTACCAGTCCACAGTGAAAACAACTTCCTTTTGGTAGTGCTTAATATCGTATCTGAGAACTCCACCCTTCCCTTCAATAACTGAGAGAGAAGCCCTCTGCACCCTTCAGCTCACAGTCTCAATGAAAACCTCTTTCATTCTGGACTTAAGTGAAATGAAGCCACCCTGAGTCTCCCTATCCCTGAAATCCACAAGACCTTTCTGGGTTCCCAAATGTATTTACAAGTTCTCAGTTTTCAATTCACCACAACTGTTTGTTACCAAAGGCATTTTTTTTTTTCGGCCACAGTGTAAGAGTTCATTGTAACTAAAAATTTTAATTAATATGTCCAGTGGCTCCTAATGGACTGTGAGTGTGTGTCAGATTGCTCAGTTGCCCTTTGATGTATACTTAAAGGTAATTGGGTAGTCTTACTGATGTATTTTTAAAGAGCCAACTATTGATTAATAATGTTTCAGTATTAATATAGCCACTTTGTGTGGATCAAGAAACAATCAACAGTGGAAAACCCGTATTTATCTACAAATTAACAACTCACTATAGATCTGTTACTTTAAGCTAAATGGGGTGCATCCACTCATGCCATCCCAGCAGGGACTGGGCCCCTCATAATAAAGATTAAAGCCAAAGCTGGCCTTATTTTTCCCCTGCATGAAATGAATGCTATTCGCCGCGTCATGCCCTAGTGCAGCTGAAGAATAGTTGCAGTAAAGCCCAGGTCCACTTCCCACTCTGACAGGCTGGTATTTTTAATGCCTTACTTGATGAAAATGCTTCATACTGTGGGAGCTTTAATTGCTTCCTGGGCCGAGCAGAATGAAATAAAAAATGATTGTGCCATTCAGGATGGAGGGAGGATGATCTCAGCCTTATCCCTGCTTAAAACCAGTTGTACGGTTCATATACTCCAAGTGTGTGCTCATTCAAATTGAATTACTGCAGAGGAAAGCTGGGGTATTTGGGAGACTAGTGATGAACCAGGTCCCAAGGTTTCAGAAAAATGGGCAGAGCCACTCTCATCCTGGATTGTCAGCTCCATGGTGTTTTCCTTAACATCTAGAAGGCCAGTGACTCTAGTAAGAGGTGGGTTGGAATAAAATTCCTTCCTTGTCTTTAGCATCATGGCCAGTCCACTGATCCATGAGCAGACTATGTAAACAACTGGTTGAGTATCCAAGACAACCTATGAACAGCCTTGACGGCAGTTGCCATGCTACAACTCCAAGCCAGATTTCCCTAAGTGTCGCATTGCTCCGAGCTGATGCCTTGCAGCCACCACCTGAGTATTACGCAGATTTATAGAGAGAGAGGGACATCAGCTGCCTAGGCTCCTCTTCCCAGTTTAGTCTTTTCTCCCTACAGTGACCGTGGGAAGTTTGACTGGCACTCCAACAGGCTGGAAAAGCCAGATGGGAAGTTAACGTCCTTGAACAAAAGGATAATGCATGACGCAGTCAGCAGCACACTCAGAGGAGGGCTGGAATAGACAAACCCAGGGATTCCAGTTCTAGCCAAATGCTCTCACGTGAGGTTATGCCCTGAGAAGGCTGATGGCTTTGCTGAGAGAAGTGTGCTGAGCTAGATTTCCCTCATCACTGCTCTTACTGGCGGAACTGAATGGTGGGTCAAACTAGGAATGCTTAAGTCTCTGTGAACATAAGAATATTCTCAAGAAGCAAGGATCTCCATCCCAGTCTGGCTTTGTGGGTAGATCTGGGCAATACTCAGGAATCTTTATTTTAACATTCCTCCCATGTGATTCTGCTAGACTAGATCCTAAGAAACTTTACACTGCCAAAATAAAATGCTGTCCTGGAAATCACAGTGTAGTAGTAAGATAAATTTTCTTCATTTAAAGGCCTAGGGTGGGCCAATAACCATTTAAACTCTAACTGTGCACTGATGATTTGGTATCATTCATTCACTCATAGTGTTCATGCTATTACTTACTCTGGTGTTTAGGCCAGGAAATATAAAATTTGCCCCTATTATTCCAAGACCAACCACACTGAAATTCAGCTTAAGTTGATGAATATTAACTGTGTAAATGATATGTCCTGAGCATTGTATTGATTACCTATAAGGAATATAAGATAATGTGAGCTGAATAAAAATAATTACTTCTAACTGAAATCTTAAGAGCTACTATATCCAAGTACTTTTGTACATGATATACTATATATGAATACATATTCAAAATTATATATGAATTTAGCAAAAAATATTAGTTGACAAAGGATAAACTACTTAAAAAACAACCCTTCAATGACTGAGTACCTCCTCCAATCATGTAAAGTTAGGTTTCTAGGCTGAGGAAAGTGCTCTGTGGGCTAAGTGGTTACGATGCAAACAGGAAGAGCTGGGTTTGAATCACCAAGAGTCGCATGGAAGCCAGGCAAAGCAATGCACATCTATAATTCCAGGGCTCCTAAGACAGATGAGAGGTGGATATAGGAGGATCCCTAATAGCTCATGGGCCTGGCATACAAAGCAGGGAGAACACAGGGACTCTGGATCAAATGAGGCAGAAGGTGAGAAACGACATCCAAGGTCGTCCACTGACCTCCACAAAAGCACACAGGCAAGTGCATGCCGACACTCCTGCACTGAACATGTGTGCAAATATATATATGGACTTACATACACATAGCATCTTGCACACACGAAAGACAAAAATAAGTTAGGATTTCTGAGGCACTCATAGTTAAAGATAAATTTTACAGATGTAAAGGGATTAAAACATCGTAAAACACAACTTTAGAACGTTAAAACGTTTAGAGGAGAGCAGAGGGGATGGTAAGTTAGAGAAAAGGAACTTTGAAACAAGACATACGCTCCTCCACACCGCAGAGGAAACACTGACAAATTAACAGTATTAGGATGAAAAACCGGCAAGAAAAAAATGATTCCAAGGCAAAAAGATGAGCCACAGACTAGGGAAAGATGTGCAAAGTCTCGAAAGACCAGAACCCAGAAGTCAGTCACATGGTGCTCTGACAGATCCATGTGAACAGGGAGATCCAGCACATGGTGACTGATGACAGGGGCTATCATGAAAAAGACACAGTGCACTGAGATAAAATTCAGAGGAGGCAAAAGAAAGGGATTTCAAGTTAAAATAGTCAAGGAAGTACATTTTTCAATGACTAAGAAAGTCATGACATCGGATCGCATCTTATTGTTCCGAGACAGAGTCCATCGCAGCAGCAGCCCTCACTGCGGATGGGCTGGAGTCCTCTTCCGCCAACTCCTCCCTCTGGAGCGGTCGGAGTTTCACTGCACTTCAGTGTGCGCCACTGATGCCCCACTGAACCCAGAGCCTCCAACTAACCAGGTCAGTCTTCTAACCACTGAGCTACATCCACGGCTGTAGCCGGAGGTTTCACTGGTCCTACCTGGCTCCCAGGTCGCATAGCCACCTATAGAATTATCACTCAGAGGCTTAATATTAACTGCAAACTGTATGGACCGTGGCTCAGGCTTCTTGCTAGATAGCTCATACAACTTAACTCAATCCACTGCTACTATTCTATGTATCGTCGCCACATGTTCTGTGGCTGTATCTGCATCCCGTTACGTGTTGCTCCTTGGACGGTGGCTCGGCTGCCCCCACCCTCCTTTCTTCTCTCACCATCTCCGTTGGATTTTCCCGCCTGGCTCTGTCCTGCCCTGCCACAGGCCCATGTAGCTTTATTTATCAGCCAATGGGGCAACATGTATTCACAGGACACAGAAGACACCCCACAGCACACAGCACCCTTAGGAGTGCATTACTTGAAGGAATGACGGCACTCAGGTCTTCATCCTATTTTTATTTCACATTTCATTAAATATTATGATCCTTACTTTTATATTTAAATATCTGTATCATAGTATTATGCAAATTATAACCTTTCAGATTACACAAACTCATGCCGACGCATCTCGGCTGTCGATTAAAAAATGCAAGAGAAGGTACAGGCTTCTACAATTCTCTTAGCAAATACTTGAACAAGAGTTTGAAGACGTTCACTACAAAGAACCTGTCGCTCACCTAAGTACGTCAGATTGTCATGTACACTGTTTACTTCCAATTAGTCACTATTATGACCCAAATGCTCACTGACAACAGACAGGAAATATAAATTACAGTACAGTCACACAGTGAAATGATGTAACTCGCAGTGAAAACGTGAGTAAGACCACAATGTATCAAAAGAGACAAATTTCAAAACAGTGTTTGATTAGCAGGCAAGTGGTTAGCAAATGGTATTGTTTATATAAAAAAGTAAAACCTTAAGCACAAATGGGCAACATACACACAGTACTCACATCTCTATCAATCCACGTGCACTGAACAAGTAGAAAAATATGAGGCTGGAAGATGACTTGGTGGTTAAGAGCACACACTGCTCTTCCAAAGGACCCAGGTTCAATTCCCTGCACAGATGTCAGGCAGCTCACAATGACCTGTAACTCCAGCTCCAGGGGATCCAGTTCCTTCTTCCCGTCCCTGCAGGCACTGAACTTGTGCACAAAGCCACACACATAATTAAAAAGTAATAATAAAATTAAATGTTTTAATAAAAAACCAAAAACATGTAAGAGAATGATCAGGGGGCCATAGGCACCTGATGCATGAGTGAACTCCAGGTCATCTGTGGCTGGGAGTTCTTGTATTATAGGAGGCTGTCATTGAGAAAAGAAATGTGAAGTTTCAGGTAGGAGAAAGTGGTGTGTTTGTGGTTATATGGACTATATCATGGAGTTACTTCCCCACAGGAGAATGTTCTCAGAATGAGCAGGTGTCAGCCAGAAGGGAAGCCCAATCCGCCATGCTTACTCATTTGAAAAATTTTCCCCCAAGAGCTTCTGACATTATACACTTCAAACTTTGGTTTAGTCCCATATCTGCCAACATTAGGTGCAGATCAAGATGTAGAACTCTCTGCTCCTTCTTTAGCACCATGCTAAAACTGTAAGCCAGCCTGAATTGAATCTCTTCCTTTATAAGAGCTGCCTTGTCAAGGTGTCTCTTCACAGCAACAGAAATACTGAGACAACACCCAAACTCAATTCATCTCCATCCTCAACCCTCCCTTAGAGGTATTCAAATGCCTGAGACCTGCGCCATCCTGCTGGGCAGAAGGGAATGTGGGGGGGGGAGGGTCGGAGTGGAATAAGAGTGTCTATCACCAACTGCAGTGGAAACCTCATCTGTAAACTTCCAAAATTAAAAAAAAAAAATCATCTAAACACATGGCTGGGGCCTTTCCTCAGATCTGGGGTGGGGTGGGTGGGTGTGGGTGTGGGGTAGAGGGATGAGGCAGGTTCTGAATCTTCAAACTAGACCCACCCCTGGGATGACAAAGGGATATGTATATCTATCTATCTGTGAGTGTGGCAGGGGGTGGGGGAGAAAATCTGAGGACTATATAGCTAGCTGGGTTGGTGGGTATTTGTGTGGACACTTACATTGTTTACGGATGCTTATACATGTGGAACACTGTAAGATAGGCAGAGAACCCTTAGTGTGCACATCCTAAAGTGTGCAGGGAACCAGCCTATGGAGAGACCTGTAGAAATGACTTGGAAAGAGCACATGACTAGCTCCTGAGGCAGCTGTCAGTCATTCAAGGTCAAGCTCATCTGGCCTCCTAATTGGGGCTGGCAGTTTATCTCACTCCCCTGCGTTTGAAAACATACGCAGTGAATGTGTCTGTTCTCTCAAATTTCAGAAAAGACCAGCTTATGCCCTGACCACTAGGAGAAAGGGCAACCAGTTTTATCAAGACAAAAGAAGTCACTATCACCAAGCGGGACTCTGCCACTACATGTCACTTCGCATCAGCTGGCACGTATCATTGAATGACACAGAAAACCGCACCTGCCATCCCCACACGCAGCACATCAAAGTCTTTCTGTACAATGCTTCACTGGTGCCAGATTTCCTTTATCAACCACTGTGCCCAGGGACCAGGGAAGCCTCCTTCCTAGGGCTGGAAAAAGTGGAGGGAGACTCGGGCTGAAATAGGCCCTGCACTCTTCCCATCTACCACACTCCTCCCCAGATATCTGTCTCCTGGGGACACTGCAGGAGGTGTCAGAAAGCCACAGGCAGCCGTGTGTGTGTGTGTGTGTGTGTGTGTGTGTGTGTGTGTGTGTGTGAAGTTGTAACAATTTCTGCCTACTGGAAATGAACGGTGTGATGAGAGGTGACAGCTGAAATCTTTCTACTGTGCTTTACTGCTACAGAGAACATGGTATGTGTGCATGTGTCGGTGGGTGGGTGGGGGTGCCCTGTTCCTTTTGCCTTTTGGTGGCACCTCAGAGCACTTTAAAACAGTAAGAATGATAAATTCTTTGGCTGAATGTGACCTCAGAGACAACCTAGTCTAAAATTCCAATTTACAAGTGGGAAGAAGCGACAGCGTGAGCCTGGAGGCACACAGTGAGCTACAGGAAGAGCCGAGGAAGAACTCAAGTCCTTCCATAGCAGCTAAACCAAAACAGTGCCTTAACCGGAGTCCTGGAGCTAAACCCAAATCTGACCCCTGAAACCAGGAGCCCCTAGACAAAGCCTTCAACCCCAGGTGCCACTCTGTCTCCCCATCTACTAAATGAACATAGAATAATAACGGTCCAAACCACCTCAGGCTATTCCCAAGGTTAAGTGAGAGGACCCATGCGGGGCTCACAGAGAGTGTTCACGGTGCCCATGGCTGCTGCTTTGATTATTAAACAGGTCATTTGCTTTTTCCACCCCACCAAGACTCTTACTACCCCAAAACTACTTCAGAAGAGTTTTACTAGGGTAGGGAGGGGCACATATTGACAGGCTTGTAAATATAAAATGATCGTTTCCACATGATGGCTTTTGTAAAATAATTAGCTTTGATCTTAAGAAAAAGAATCATTAAACAGGAGGAGGAAGCTGATTTGAGGGCCTGAAGAGATTGGGGAGAGAGAGGAGCTGGCAGGGCAAGAAACGGACACGGGAGGAAAACACATCTATCTGTAGTCCCATTGGATCAGTTCTTAACTTGACTCAAATCACACTTCAAATGCTTAATCTTTTTAAGAAAAAAAAAAGATGTTCTAATAACATGGAGACACAAAGGCTCCAAGGACTGCTTTTCACAACCACACAAGGGACCAGCTGGACACCTACAACATGACCCATACCATGCTAGCTTGTGGAGGCAGGGGAATGCATGTGAGTGAGTCCTCACCATACAGTGGATTAACTTCCTCCAACATCAGGCACATCTTTAATACACACATCCAGGACGTTCCTGTAAGCCAGAGCCACTGTCATGCTGAAGAAATAAGAGCAAATTAATAAGGATCGTGACATGCTTGAGACCACGTGGGGCTTGACGATGAAGTCATTACTCCTTATCTCCTTGCATTCCAAGAAGGCAAGAAATAGCATCACAATAAAAAAATGTTTCATAACAGTTGATTAGAAAATATGGCCTGCAGAAAACCAAGCTCTTCCACATTGTCGCACTTCCACATTAAAAATCCAAATATATTAGAAGGGAGGATTTTTTTCAGACCCCCACAGCTTGAACACAAAGGATCACATTAATAAGATACAATTTAGATTTGCATATTTTAATAAGCTAGGGATCAAAGGGAGTACATAGCTGAAGGGGTGTTGAGTTGTGCGCATACAAACTGCTCACTCAAGAAAAAAGGTATGTCTCCCTTGCAAGACACCTAGAATCTGAACAAGAGACAATTAACACATGGCTGGTGCTTAACACTATCCAAATGTTTTGGATAGGTATCCTATGATTTTACCTGTTAAACAACCAATTCCAAGAGGGTCAGTGAAGCTACCAGAGAAGAAATGACCCCCCGATTCTTCTTCTTATGTCCATCTCTAGCTCTGCAACAATAACTGGTCTCTTCATTCCTGGGGTGGGGTGGGGGGCAGGTAGTATAGGAGTGGGATTCACTATTTACTGACGCATTACCATTAGAAACAGACCCACTATCAGTCCCAGAGGCCAAGAGACACTGACACAGAAGACTCCTTTTTGTCACATTCATAAAATGACTTCCCCGAGTGGCAGATATGGTCACAGCCGTCTAGAGGCTGTTGTCTTTGCTTCTATTTACTGGGCACTTCCTGTGTGCTCACTATGCATCAACTCGGCATGTTGCACATGTGATCTCCACCTCAAGGATGGGCTGGGATGTAGCTCTGTTAGCAGAAGGCTTGTCTGACATGCCTGAGCTCTGGTTTGATCCCCCAGCACCATGTAAGCTGGGCATGGCTCATATTTGTAATCCCAGTACCTGGGATGTGGAGACTGGAGGATCAGGAGTTTAAGGGCATCCTCAGCTATATAATCTACCAGATCTGAGATCAAGGGCATCCTGGGACAGATGAAATCCTGTCTCAAAACTAAATGACTGACTAACTAAGGCTAGAAAGGATCGGTAGCAGGGCTGGGACTTGAACCTAAGCAGATGAAACCCAGAGTCGAACCTCGTCTGTTGCCTCTCTCAAGGCCCAGTTATTCATCTGCTTACTCCTTGTGTCTCCGGAAGGTGCCTCCTTGACCCTAGCCCACCATATGCAAGCCATCTCAAACGTTGTGTTAGGGTCTTCATCCTTCAACTCTGACAAGGGTGTGTGGGAGCTGTGTAAGCCATGCCATGAAGCACCACCCCCAGTGGGGTAGCAGATAACTGTTACACCTGCCTATGACCTTGAGGTACATGCCCCTGGGGCGTGGCCGCTGGGGGTGGGCGGCTTAAGACCTGGGAGGCACATACGAGACCCCTTCTTTGATACCTTGTGGTTTTGGATGCTGGGATGGACCAGGGCAGAGCTCTCCAGGGAACAGCGTTGGACCGTGCCTCACCCTTCCAGGATCCTGTGACAAATTCCTTTATTCTGTCTTGTGAGTTAACCCCCAAATAAATTCCTTTGATCATTAAGCAGACTCTGTGGATTGATGGCGATATAATCTCAACACACACACTCCCTCTAACATCGTACACTGCCACACTCATGTTCCTCACCCAAGAAATTCCTGACATCACGCATTTCTTCAGAGACTGTCCAGGTCAAGACTGTCAGTTTTCCTTGCTTAATCGCACTCTCTGAGGTAAGGAACATGCAAATGTCTCTGAGGGATTACATAGACCTTTCCCCACTGAGCCGTTACAGTTTACATCCCTGAGAGGCACATCTGATGAGGCTGGGACTACCAGCTGCATCAGTTGCATATTGTCTTCCAGAAATCTGGTATTAGAAAGTCTCTATGGACTGCTTACTCCCAGAATAGATACCCAGGCAAGGCCCCTTACAGGCCCCAGATGTGCTTTCTGCCTTCGGTTTCCATGGACACGTCTGGATTCTTATCCCGTCCTGTGAATTAAGCAACTTAAATCCGTTTCTTTCATCAGAAACCAAGAGAACAATGACTATGAAGCATTCCAAAGAGAAGCTTTGGAAGTGTCTATGACCTGAACTGAAGGTATGAGGAAAGCTCCTGGGATAGGGTGCTAGGGACTCTACACGTCCTATAAGGTCAACCAGGAGAGGTACCAACTACATCACAAGTGCTGACTCATGGATGTGGCCCAGGATTATCAATATGACAGTGGAGCAGAAATCTCTGTCACTGGATAAAATGAGGTTTAAGAATGGTAACAACAGATGTACCATGAAGGTGAGAAGCCGCAAACTCCCAAGATAGGGAGAAAGGGTGAGAACATCTGGTACTGGCAAATGCCACTACCGGGCTGAGGCCAGGACCATCCGGTGTAGCTGGAGTTTTCTCCAGTCCTGCCTGGCCCACAGTCAGGACAAATCTCTCTCACCTGCCAGTCCCACAGCCACTTAGACCCAACTGAGTAAACACACAGAGACTTATATTGCTTACAAACTGTATGGCCACAGCAGGCTTCTTGTTATCTAGTTCTTATATCTTAAATTAACCCATTTCTATTAATCTATAAGTTGCCACGTGGCTCGTGGCTTACCGGTATCTTAACATCTTCTCATCGTGGCGGCTGGCAGCATCTCTCTGACTCAGCCTTCCACTTCCCAGAGTTCTCCTCTCTCCTTCTCCCGCCTATACTTCCTGCCTGGCTACTGGCCAATCAGTGTTTTATTTATTAACCAATCAGAGCAACACATTTAACATACAGAACATCCCACAGCAGTCCAACAGAGAAAGAAGGTGGTAAGAAAGAGGATGTACACACTCCTTAGGGACCTGGGAGTTTGGGGTTGAGGTCCAGGTGGGCTGAGGCTAAGAACAAATGATCAACCATTCAGTTGCTTGTTGAGCATCCACTTACTTGTCTGTACAGGCTCAAGCAGTGAAGCCTGGAATTTAGAGTCTATTGCAGGTGGGAAAGAAGCAAGGCAAGCAATCAACTGCATAGAATTTATGGTACAGAGGGAAAATCTATGAATAAGAGGCCATGTAGACACCACTGCTCAGCTACAGGACAGTCAGAGGGGTGCTGAGAGCCAAGTCCACCCAGGCTGGGGCAGAGGAAGGCTTGCTTGTTTGAGACACAAGAAAGGAGGCCATTATGCCTGCCCCACAGTAGGAAAGTGTTACTCCAGGAGGTGGGAGAGTCTTCTGAGGGCCAGACCACTCTCACACTCACCAGGGGCCGAAGGAGTTTCGGTGTCATCTTAAGTGCAGGGCAAATCACTGAAGGGTTCCCAGGGGAGAAGTGACACCGCACGGTTCATTTTGCAGCAGCCACTTCATCTATGGGTGAAGAGTAAGTGGGTGTGGTGACGTGTGGTTCAGAGAGGGAGCAGAGGCACCAGCGTGGGGGCTATTCTGGTAACTCAGCACCCCACACGGTGCAATCACAGCAGTATCTTCACCACGACATTCTAAATGCCCCCCCTTGAACAACATGCACCCGCTTGGCAGCAGTTGGCTGGGATACACTGTGAGCACTGGGTTGGCTTTCCTTTTCTACTTTTTTGGTGATTTCAAAACCCATGCACATGAATTTGCCACCAAAACCACAAGGTGATGTTGCACTGTGGTCTTCTCAGCATAATTTATGTTTATGTTTGTTTCTGCTACATTAGATTCACTGAACTAATGACATCTGAGCATTCAGCAATTGCATCTTAGGGACTTTACTAATAACTCTGCCATGTTTTAACCCACCCCCCAGTCAGCATGTCATAAACTTGGTTTCATTAATTTCTCAAAATAATACATCTGCACCTATTTACCCAATAATCCTATTTCCACCTATCCACTCATCCACCCACCCAGCCATGTATCTATACTCCCCTCATTCATCCATATATCCATCCATACATAGACATATGCATGCATCTTCTCATCCATCCATGCATCTCTCTGCTCAACCATCCATTGAGCAAGTCAATGTTCTAAGCATCCCTCCTTATTGAATCCATTTACAAATTAGAAGCAGGCCCAGGACACTTAAGTGATTTGTGTAACACTGCAGAGCCACCATCTGTGACAGCCTAATGCCAGGAAAGCAAGTTTAGAAGATGCAGAGACATAGTAAGCTTGAGTCACTGGACTGATGCCCTTTCCAGACACCAGGCTACCACTTCATCACCTTGCCTCCCTTTATGTGTCTTTCTGGAACTTCCAGAGCAGAAGGAGGTTTGTATAGATGAGGACCAGGAGAGATGTGCACAGTGAATGACCTGTCATGATACCTGGCCAAGGTCAGGGTTAGGCTCAGTGTCTTTGCCTTTGAATACCAACAGGCTTTGTCAAATGATTCCAACAACAGTTTCCTGACTGATTACTGCTACCTACTAAATCCCTTTAGATACTTCTTTAGATGACTTTCAATTACTACAGAGTTGTTTAAAAAGTTGTGATCCTACCAACTGTAAGATTAAATAACATGGCTTTAGAAAATGGGGAGGTATGTGTTCTGTATCCTCGGGTTGAATCTGTGGATTCAATCAACAAAGGATGGAAAATATTAAGAAAAAAAATTTATTCTGTCTCAACATCTACACACTTTATCATATCAACATTCCCAAAACAATACAGTACAACCATTATTTACACAGTGTTTATATTGTGTTAGGTATTACAAGATGATTGACAGTATGAAGAAGTGTGTAAGTCCTACGCAAGTTCAATATCACTGTAAACATGACACTTGTACATGCTCTGTTTTGGGTCCCTGTAGGAGATCCTGGAACTTACATGGAGGAACAACTGTATAATGAGCCAGCGTAGGCAAAGACACCTCCAATAAAACATACCATTGGTGTAAGGGAAAACTCAGAAATTGGACTGCGTTAAGTAAACAAACTTCTGCTGATCAAATGATAACATTTAAACAGCAAAAGGCAAGCTACTGTGTGGGTGGAGATGTTTGTAATACATTCATCTGACAAAAGATTTCCTGAGCATTCTATGAATCAATCAGAAAGGAAAAAAAAAGACAGCAACCCAGCAGAAGAGCAGGCGAAACCAGACATGCACTCACAAGAAAGAACATACAAGTAGTTTTGACAAGAGAAAAACAGAGAGTGGAGCCGTGCTCAGCATCATTAGCCCTTGGGGACATGTGTTGTAAAAGCTACAGGGAGCCATGGCAGCCCCTCCAAGATGGCTATAATAAAGAGAGTCAGTGAAAGCAAACATGGGTGAGAACATAGATCACTCACAGCACACACACAGCCTGGCTGGGAGGGAGAGGTAGCATCAGCCGCTTGGGAAAACTAAGCTGGATACAAACATATGACCTTATAAATGTAGCTAGATGAAGTGTGTGTGCGTGTGCGTGTTTTGCAGGTATCTATGTGTGCATGTGTGTATATTTTGTGCACATATGAGCAACAGACATATAAACGGATCTTCACTGTTGTAATATCTGTAGCCCCAACCTAGATAAGATATAGAGCCCAACAACTATACAGCTGATAACTGTGTTGTCATATGATAGTCACACACAACAATAAAAATCTACAGACTACTGCTCCACATAACAATAAAGGCAAGTCCTATGAGCATAACATTAAACAGAGGAGTCAACTGCAGAAAGATCATAGCATATGATTTCCTTCACACAGAGTTCAAAGAAGGCACATCTAATCTATGCAGATAGAAGACACACGGAGGCTAACTCTGGGGGTACACTAGAAAAGAAGGGGCCTTTTGAATCCCAGGAGCTCTTCAATTCTTGACTGGGTGGTATGCACAGAGCTATGTCCACTGTTTAAATTTGTTTTCTATTAGTGTGCTCTTTGTACACGTCCAGGGTTATTGAGGGGATTCTCGGGCATCTACAGCAGACTGAGCTAGGCTGGCTTCTGCTGTGTACCACAATCCATTTACTACTCTGCGAGCTTCACTCCAAGCTACCTTCCACCACAGCAGCGGTTCCTAACATCTTCATCACAAGTGCTTAGTGAGCACTAACACACAAGACATGTCAGACTGGAACACAGAAAGGATGTGACTTTGTGTAAGATGAGGGCATCCCTGTCTGAGTTGACCACGCAGATTTAGAGTCCCTTGCCTTTGTGCCCTTGGCCACCACTGCCAATCAGTTGGGACTGTTCCACACACAGAACAGGCCATTTCAAAGCAACCCCCCTGCTGAGAGTTGTTCAGGGAACATGAATACAGTGCCTTGAATCTCTTTTTGGAGTGTTTACACACTACATATAAGTTAAAGTGCTTGTTATTTTGAAATATAATTACTTTAAATATAATGCCTTTGTTAATCACTTCTCAGAACTTGTGTGTGCCAGCAGCATCATTTCATCGCATTCCCAAATCAGTGATTGGAGTGGTGTGTTGTTCTTCCCATATTAAAAATAGGGATGTAGACACAACAGGTAAAATTACAAGCTCGCGAGGCTGACGACGGGCAGGACGAAGCGCATTACGGTCAGTCTCTGGGCTCCCACACCCTATTACAGCAGCTGTCGGAGCTGCTGTGAGCACAGGGCTCACTCTCTCTCTCTCCCCTTCACTTCTAGTGGACAGAGGGATGAGGCAAATAACATATACCGCCTGGGTAGAGTCCCTGATGAGAGTGATCTGTTCAAGTCACCTGCAAACATCTAGAGAAGGTCCCCAGGGAAACAGGGAACTATCTCCCAGAGCACAGAAACTTACGAACATGGATGAATAAAACATGATCAAATAAAGGGCTGGGGAGATGGCTCAGTGGGGAGATGCTTGCTATGCACGTATGAGGACCTGAGTTCAATCCCTAGAGCCATGTAAAACAAAAAAACAGGAACGAGTGGTGGCATGCGCTTATAATCCCAGGACCAAGGAGGCTGAGACAGGCAGATCCTGGAGGCTCCATGGTCAGCTTGCCTCCCACACTTGGCAATTTCCAGGCCAGTGAGAAGCATGTCTCCAAAGCCAATGTGGATGACACCTGAGGAATGACAGTCAAGGCTGACCTCTGGCTTCCACACAGATGCTCAAGCATGTGTGCACATGCATGTGCACATGTACACACATACAAACACAGTAAAGTGATTTTATGTCATTCAGCCTCAGCAACTTTCCCTCTTCAGGAACAGTCAGATTCAGGAAAACAGCAATAAAGGCAAAGCCCAGGAGGGCACTGCTTCCCCAGAACCTCATGAAAAATGGAAGGTCTGGCTGTCAGAGAGACAACAGCCTGCTTCACAGGCACCCAGTCCTCACACTGGATACATGCTGGAGCCGCAGGCTGAGCCAGAGACACAGAGGTTTACGGGAGCTGTTAAAAACAGATGGGTGTGAAGACTTGCTCTGGGTGGTGAATCTGGCAGGTTGGCAGGAGAAAACTCTCTATTGGAAAAGGTTCTGCAGACACCTACTTTTAAAAAAAAAGCAAACAAGAAGGCTGCCATCCCGTGCATGCCTGAGTGCTCCATACTGTGTCGGCCTCACGTGCAGCAGGTACCAAACGAGATGCTATTCCAATCAATCAACCAATCAGCTTTCCTCATCCCTGCAAGAAGGAAGAGGCCCTCACACCAGACCAAGGGCACAGAGTGTACCACTAAAAACAGGGACTCAAGCCATAGACGGATGCCCTATTCCTGGTCTCATGGTCCATGGGGAAGGACAACAGAAGAATATTCCATCTAATGAGAATAATCTGTCACTCCTGCATCAATCTGATTGATGTAATGGGACCATTGCAAGAGAGGAAATTACAGGTCATTAGGAGCCATTTCAAATGAAGTTAGGGGGTTAAATGGTTTTCTTCAGCTTTCCAAAGAATTAACCCGGAATTTTATTTTGTATGTCTCCTTCTGAGGGTAAGTGGAGGCCTGCATGTTGGAAGAACAAGAGCCATCCTTTGTTCCTAAACTCAGCCACACATTCCCACCCCCACTCTCCATCCACACCTCCCTGCAACATGGCACTTAGGTTTGATCCAGCATGAATGCCATTCCCGTCCATTCTTTATTTATTTTCTTCACTGATAAAAACAAACAGCCCAATTTCAGGTTGTTTATGAAACAGTTTGATGATCTGATTCCAATTAGATGGTGAAGAACTACAATAAAAGGAAACTATAAATCATGTTACTGTCTGTTTGGGGCTAACAAAAGCAGCCAATGGAAAGGTTAAGTTGATGGTCTCTGTTTAATCTGTGCTATTGTGGAAGTAAAACCCAATTAGAGATGGTATTCCACTGGAGGCTCTCACTGTTCCCCTTTGTTCTTTAATTGGAATTGTACCTATTGTGTTTCCAAACTAGGGGGCGGGGTCATTAGCTCTTCCCTCAGTCTGGTGCAAGGGGCACCCTCTTGATAAACCTAGTATCACCAATGCACCAATGCCTGCTAATTATAGCCAGCCTGCCTCCCAGAGCCAGTGTTTTCCTTCAGAGTTTAGGAGCTGGGCTGTCTTCAGATAACCAGGCCATAATGGACTCAACTGCAACCAGCTTTGCTCTCCCAGGAAGGATGAATAAGGAGGGAGCTCAAAGAAAAGGTATTTTCAGACATTAACACTGTCGAGGGAAGTTTAGTCCAAACAGGTCCTAGGTGCTAGCCTTCCAATCACCCTGTGTGAGCGCACACAAAGTTCTTCAGTCAGTCAACTTGAACTCAGATCGCCCTCTTTATGAATTTCAAAGTCAGATCTGAGTGACTTCCTCTAAGGTTCAACACCTTAACACTGTTGGAGCTGGGTATGGAATGCACAGGAGGGGCAGTATGCCACAAACAAATGTCACCTTTCTAAACTACCACCTGGCTATGCTCCGAAGGCCCTGTGTGCTGGAAGTCTAGGTGACCCCGAGGTGGGAGGTGACTTCCCTCTCTTCTCTCTTGCTTTCTGTGGACCTATGCCTTCCAGCCTCTGGGAAAGGTTCAGAGTTCTGCTCATTCGCGCCTTCATGCTTCAGAGCACACTGCCTCTATGCCTTGAGCTCTGCTGTCCTTCTAGTGATTTTCTACCCATCCCTGAAGAACACCACTGCCTGCTGGTCGAGGCCATTCTTCCCTCTCCTCCAGTGAGGTGCCTCCTCTTCTTCCTCCTCTCTGACGCTCTTCCTCATCCTTCTCACCTTGCTACAGCCTCTGCACCACACCACCATAGTGCCAGTGCTTTGTGGGTAGCATGGGTTACCCCATAGGCCTGTTCTTGCTACAGAACTACCTCAATGAACTTTACATTCCTGCTGTCATGTACAATGGATGTCAGCACAGTGAAGGGATGGGAGCAGTGAGCAAATGCACAAACAATTGGCGAATGAGTGGACAGCCCACTTCATCTTGAATCTCAGAGCTAGCAACGGGGGCATCTTTGACATGCTCAACAGACCCTGGTTTCATAGAAACAACTCAGTCTGAGCACAGTCTTCTACTCTGTGCTCACTTTTTTGATGACTCAGAAAGATTTCCTTATAATCTCTTTTCTGCATTAACCCCACTGTCTAGTCCTGCTGGTAAATGGCCTCCTGTCCCCACATCATCAGTATGGTCCCTAAATTGGACGGTCCCATCAGACACATCCCCCACAGGCCCGCAGGTGCAGCAGGGTGTAAAGTACACTGCCGTATAAAGGAGAGGACAACCTTACCCCTGGTCAGCGTGTTGCTCGGAAAGCAACTGGGAAGACTAAAGGTCTTCACAGATGCTGCGATTACCTGGTGACTCCGGAAAATGAGAACCAGACCATGTGATCCCAGAGGGCTGACATGGCTGGCCACATCACCAAGATAAAAAGGTACTAAATGAATGAATGTTTCAAGCGAAGACTTTGCAGAGGGAAGAAGAGGTGGATCCACCTCGTGGGAGTAATTAGGACATTCTGCAGGCTCTAAGAGGCTTCTCTATGAAAGGAGTTGCACCTCAGGCCAGGTAAGAAGAGAGCTGGCGGTCTTGAAGTGAGGTCAGATACAGGACGGGAGACAGTTGCTCCCGACAAAAAGCCAGCCGTGCTGGAAGGACAAACTCATCCTGTGAACAGACACGGCTGTCCAATTACTCATCAGCAGGTTCCTGGAGGCCACTCAGAATGAGGAAGCCATTGAGGCTCACCCCTGTGCACCCAGAGTGAGCAGAGTGAGGAGGCATTCTGCAGGCAGGTGGCACCCAGAGCCAACTGGGCTGGCCTGAGTACAATGGCAGTGGGCATCAAGGGGTAGACGCACAAGGCCACAGGGAGCGAGGAGCTCTGCCTGGGGCACGGAAGCACCAGCACTCTTGGGCTCTGGGAAGGGGCACAGGTCTTTCCCACTGTGGCACCCCTACAAGGGAGCCCTTGGTCCCATCAGACACAGAGGCACCCCACCCTCCACTGCACACGTTTTGTGCTTGAGGGAAGCAGTGCATTGTCGTGGCCACATGAAAAGAATGCCGACATGTGTCCTGGCAATCCAGCCACGAAACACAGAGCATGGCTGGAAATAGAAGAAAATGCAGATCAGTTCCTAACATGACTTCAGAGCACCAAAGTCACTTCTAGGAGACTTCATCTCCCTGATGCCCCTGCCCCTCCATGGTTGGCAGAGTTAGGAGACCTACTCTGGCCCAGTTCATTCGAGTACTGTCTGTCTGGCAGTACCCAAATGTGCTCCTCAGAATTGGATGAGGGTCCCATGAAGGGTTCCTTAGTCACAGACACATGAGCCACCCTGATTTAAAGGGAACTGAACACAAGGAATTGCTGCAGAGCTTGTCGTGGTCTTTATATGCCGCTATGGGACAGACGTTCATGGGCAACACTGTCTATGTACTATGCTGTGTTCCCAACACTGACTTCTAAGAATGCAGAGAGGAGGGCGACTGCTATTCTGAATGAATGCATGGAGTTTCCTGTCCAGGAGCCTGCCCCTGAGCGAGGTGGCTTCACTTCAGAGTGTGACACTCACAGCTGCCTGGGTCCTGGGTCAGGCTGGGCCAACCCACAGGGTTGGATAATACTCTAAAGCAGTTTCCAGTGGGCTGACAGGTAAGGAAAGACTGGCTCTGAGAAAGGGCTGGGACAGGAAACCTGCTGTGCTGGCTATGGGGTATCCCTGTGATATCGTGACCATAGGTGACCACATACAGAGGTGCAAAGTGCTGGCACATCATCTTCTCCACCCCCACCATCTTTCTCTACCCTCCATTCAGAAAACAAAAATAGAGACTACCCATAATTCCATAGCTTACACATCATGAGTTAACAATGAATCCCACTTCTGCTGATAACTAACAATTATTTTTTTTACATTTATGAGTCCTGTGAAATTTATGTTTTTATACCAGCCAATGTATTAGAGACCTTGCCCTGCTGAGATATGGAACTGTCTCATCCCCACAATCAATTCCATTCTCCACCACTGTATAAAAATTATTACTTATTCCCCAGCCCCCCATTGCTGAATATAAAAGGCTTTTGGTTCTTGTCTCTTGGTTTTTATTAGTTGTTAAAAATAAACATTCTAGAATTTATATCTTCAGGTACCCACACTGACTTCCTAGAAAATTCCTAGAACAAGGATTACAGGAGTCACAGGGTAGGCTATTTTTAATTTTAAAAGATATTGTCATATTAGTCTCCAAAACCGCTGAAACCATTTTACAGCCCAGCTAACACTCTAGAAACATCCTGTTCAGCACATTTCCAGGGTGGTTATCAGGGTATGTGTCTCTCTTCTGCAACCAGACAGGAAATGCCTTGAAGGCATCAAGCTTTGCTGATCCACCTCTGTGTACTCATGTCCTTGGTGTTTCATCTCACTCACAGTACAAAGATACATAAGGAATATTTTCTAGATGGATGTCAGTAAGAAATCATTAGACATCATTCAAGTGCCTGAGCTGAAACAATAACCCACAAGCAATAAACTAAGATTCAGTGTTATACAACATGACAAAGGCATACAATTATCAGTAAGAATAACTGTCCTAAATGGGCTGGAGATCAATGGCCAATTAATGGGCAATATATGTTTCACAGAGGATGTACTGTCTTTAACAAATCATGCATTTAGACAACCCCCAAGTGGCAGGGACCACCAGGCATTGAGCCACGAATAGATCGGGAAGCCACTCACACACCAATGTGAGTTCTTGCAATGCTTGGGAGGGAAGACACCTGTCAATAACAGCAATGAATTATTAATTCTCTGGTTATAGGATCTGAATTTACTGCTCAACTCCTCATAGGGAATCCATGCAGGAATGGAAGCCCTGACACTCTAGACCTCGTGCCTCCTTTTCAGGAAATGCCTAGACAGAACAGCACAGCAGCTGGTTTCCAGCCCTGAGGGAGGGCCTGGAAAACCTAACCAGGGACAGGAATGAGAGGGGCCATGCCTACTGGAGATGAGGGATGATCTCTGGTGGCCTGCACAGCATCCATGAACGAGACATGAGTGAAGAGGTTCATCTTTTAGCAGCCAGGGAAAGTAACAAACGGGAACCATCTACAACTCTGGGCATGCTCAGCGTGACCCCTGGGAAGTCACTTCTGTGGCTGGCACCATGTTTGGCCAGGCTCCTACCATCCGATTGCTAGGACTGCACCAGCCCCTCGGTGTTGTCTAACACCCAGACATACAGGTCTGCCCTTGGTGAGCCCCACTGTGCTCTAGACGACAGTTTGGCCACAGCACCATTTCTGCAGCAAAGGCAGAAGAGGAAGTCCCTCCACTAAGAAGGAAGTTGAAGGGCTAGGGAGATGGCTCAGTCTATAACGTGATTGCTGTGCAAACGTGAGTTTGGATCACCAGTTCTGATATAAAGAAAGTGGGCACAGCAGTGTGCATCTGTATTCCCAGCACTAGGGAGGAAGAGATCAGAAGATCCTTGAAAATTCACTGGCCAGTCTAGCTGAATAAGAGAACTACAGGTTCGGTTAGAGAGGTCCTGTTTCAAAAAACAAATATGATGAATAGTAGCTGAAAAGACACCCAATGTTGACCTCTGGCCTCCACACACCTGCTTATACATGTGAACATACCCACACGAACATACATACACATTACACACACACACACACACACACACACACACACACACACACACACACACACACACCACAGAGAAGGCAGTTGAACACAGCTACATCATGGAAGAAGAGCCTAATTGCAACTTTACTGTCCTGCAGAAATATACTTGTAGACTTTCCTGCAAATGGACCACTTGGTCCTTAATCAAAAGGAAGAAGCATTTGTGCTCCCTCAAAACATACAGAACCATCATGGACCCCAACTTCATACATCATTCCATGTCTTCCAGCTGCTTCTGTTTGCCAGCTATCTCTCAAGTTCAGGTTTGAAAGGATCATCTTCCCTTCCTTGTCTCTGAGATTAACCCAAATGCTAACTACTGCGTGTTTTATCAGCTCTCTCCAAATCTGAAAGGCACCAAGCTTGGCTCCACACGTATGTGTTGAACCTGGAGTCAATCCAGGCAGGCCTGCTTGATCCATGCATGGATCTAAGTGGAGGTGATTAAGCCAGAGAAGACCCCAGATCTAAAGTCTAAATAGAAAGAATCTAAGACCAGAGAGAGGGTAGGAGAGCAGGGTCTCAGAGTTCAAGGGCTGTGCTTCTCCACTGGCTTGAGGATCTCACATAGGGTGGCTGGGGGCGGGTGGTGTTGAGGACTGAGACAGACGCAACAGTTTCCACAGCTTCCCAGAAGCACGGGCCACAAGAGCAGAGTATGCCTCCATCAATTGAGTGTGGGCTTCCTTCTTTCTAAGCTCCTGTGGTCAGGCATTACAGCCCCTGCCAAAGAAGTCCTTTAGAGGTGCTCACACATGCACACGCTCACACACACTACATACGTACACCTGCAGGAGGTAATACAGCAAAAACCTATGTTGGAAACTTTCATCTAACAAATTAGACTTGTGAGTGTGCACATGTGTATGTCTGCATGTGTGTGGCTGCCTGTGTGTGTGTATGGAGGCCAGAGGTCAATTCTTCACTTTCCATCCATCTTATGTTTTGAGACAGTCTCTCACTAAACCTGAAGCTCACTAATTCAGCTAAATGGCTTTTTCTGCCTCCCCTGGGGCTAGGATTACAAGCATGTGCCACCACACTGACTTTGTATGTGGGTGTTGGGGATTGAACTCAGGTCCTCATGTTTGCAAGCAAGCACTCTACCTACTGAGCCATCTCCCCAGCTCCTGGAGACCAGATTATTACAAGAGCAATTATATACTGGTCCAAAGGACTGCGTTGTGTGGACTGTACAACTGTGCTCATGTAATATAAATGTTGACATCTAAGAGTGAACTCCATGGTCAACAAGCTACTCACATGAGATAAGCCCTTTGGGTTCTGTGAACCTCCATCAGGCCATCTGACACTAAGTGAAACAGCACAATCCAGGATGAGGCAGAGGAGGCCATGCAGGAAACAGCCATGTCTCCAACCATTCAATTCCATGGACTTTAATTTAGCAGAGTCCCGGCCGCGGTTCCACTGCTTTTGGATGATGAACAACACTAGATTCACAGGGACTGACCTGGCTCCCCATAGTCTATCTTAGCACACACCTACAAGTGAAAACAGTTGTGAAGATCGTGGTTTCACTCACAGTAGTAGTCACACAGTTACTGTCCATTTTAATGTCACATGCTGCTGCTGGCAGGTGACCCCTGGTCCATAGTGTGGGAAAGGCCATGTGCCCTGCTCTTAATAACTGTGAGCCTGCATGAGGAAAAATCAATGTAATGACCCATAAGAGGAATCTGCTCGTAAAGAAGGTCACTAAACACCTTGAGTTATTCTCTGGCTCTTAAGGACAGAAAACCCCATAAAAACCTATGAGTAAGGCATAACCTCAGGCTCCATTAATGTGTGGGACTCAGGGAGGTAAAATACCCATGGGCATCCATGCCAACACTTTCCTCCTTGTCTCCATCCATACCAACAGCTTTGCTTGGGTGCATCCTGCAGTAGCTAAGTGCCCATGCATCAGACACTTGCCTGAGAAACACCAGGGGCCAAACTACAGCCTGTCATCGCTATCAAGTCCATTTGTTCTCAACAAATTGAAGACATCGTTGGAAAACAATTTATCCATAGCCCCAGATTCCCAGTGTCACTCTGGTGCCTTGAAGGCCCATTTCATTTTGGGTTGTTATTTGCTGACTGAAAATTTCAAGCCATGTTGCAACTTGAAATTTGTGCAAATCTTGAATAAATGCAATTGAATGGTTGGAGACATGGCTATATCCTGCATGGCCTCCTCTGTCTCATTCTGGATCAGATGGCCCGATGGAGGTTCACAGAACCCAAAGGGCTTGTCCCATGCGAGGACACACGTGCCTTTGTCAGCTCCCTCTTCAGGGGGGAAATGGACATGGGGGACCTCTGTGAGTCAAAGGCTAGGATTAGGTATTATATCACAGACTTCATAGATGATGGCCAGGTTTTCTTCACAGTGCCCTGGCTCAGGGATTGTAAGGCATCCGAATGAATCCTATTTCCTAGGGCCTCAAGTGTAATCTGTATCTCAGCGCTAGGGTATGACAGATGAGGAATGTTGTCAGGTCTTATGCAATGTCACCAAGTCCTTGCGATAGACAGATACTCTGTTGGTTCTGCCACTGGGACCCTTGGTGCTTCCTTTAAGATGACATCATTCTATTCCTGAAGAGGTCAAAGGTAGCACTAGTACAAGAGATCCTGGAGGGGATAACCCTCTTAGTTCTTCTCCATGTCATACCAGCCCTGTTGGTCACTGCCAGAATGCTGACTACTTAAGGCTGATAAGCCCAAGTATTAAGCACCTGAGAATGATCTTCATACCCTTACTCTTCATTTGCTGAAAGCCGGAATGCATCATATCATCTCAAAGCAGAACTCGGGGCTTCAGTTTATTCACTGAGCTTAGAAATTAGCAAGTTGAGGATAAGGAGAGAGCTCAGTTAACGAAGTTCTGCCATGTATGCACAAGGACCTGACTTCAATCCCCAGAACCCAGTAAGAAAAATTCAAGGTATGTGGCATGCACTTGTAACCCTAGTACTGGAGAGCCCGAGACAGGCAGATCACCGGGGCTTGCTGGCCAGCCAACCTAGCCTATTTGGCAAGTTCCAGGTCAGTGAGAGACTGTTTCCAAAAACCAAAAACCAAAAGAAAACAGTAGAGTGTCTGAGGAATAACAGCCAAGGTTGGCCTCTGGCCTCTGCACATGTAAGAATGAATGCAGATGGACAGACAAACTGACAGACACATGGGGGGGGGAGCTCTTAAGCTCTGCATTTTCCTTAAAAAACAAAAAATCTAACAGTGACCCTAAAAATCACGGACTGTTCGCCAGGGGGTTTTGTGTAACCAATTAGTCCCTTTTGTACTCTCCATCCTGCTTTGGTTCGGGTAAGAGGGAACAGCATTTAAAATGAAGGCATTGTTTATTCACAAATCAAATAAGTTCCCGACAGCTGCCCCAGCGGCTTCCTCATTCAGTTAAATTAATGCCCACGGCCTCAGGGTGAACAGGCTTCTGGGGAGAATGTGGGCATTTATTTTCCGATCCCCATTTGGTGTTGGGTCTTTTAATGCCAGATCCTACTTAATGTATCCATGTTATGTTAAACTGTGTGCAAATTTATTCACCGGCGGCTTGACAGAATTCATACTATTAAAGTCACGTAGGATTTACACTGGAAAAACAGTCTTTCCTCCACTCACAAGCAGTGGTGACCCAGCACTACAACAGCATAAACCCAACCAGACCCGTCACCCCTCAGAAACCAGTCATTTCGTTTCCAATGACCACTGTGAGGAAGGCCATTTAAAAGCACTGCAGGCATTTCGTCCCCCACTCATGAAACCATTTATATGAATCCTTTTATACAGTTCTCATAAAACTGTTGTTCTTTCTAAGTATGTAGCCACTTGCCTTTCCAATATTTGCTTTTTCATCCCGGCCGAGTAGGAACAGACAGCTCTTAATAACATGTTATTGAGCTCTAGACACATCTTTCAGGCTGCATTCTCTAGAAGCCCAGAGCAACTAAGAGGCAATCTCAGAGTCCGAGGTGATCAAAGCACAGCCTTGGTTTCTACAGAGTGGCTCTCTGTGATGTCAATCATTCTGCCTTTAGCGCATCTTAAGCCCAAGCATGGCGGAATTCTAAATGTAGCAGACACATGGAGCCTCTCCGCTCCATATCTGACTCTCGACTATCCCTTCACTGTGGACAATGAGAAGTCACTTTAACATGTTTAAGACATCTGATCCATCTCTTCTCTAATAACAGAGAGAATGTCACCAAAGAAAATCCGGTACTTGGTGGTAAGGCCTGGCTATGTAACTCATGGAATTGTCTTGGCTGCTCCCTCACAGGCTATAAAAGCTTTCCACCCATGGCTGTGAAGACCATTTTGTGTGTTCCTGAAGTCACTTTTAGCCAGGACAAGGTGATGGGCTGTTAGTCTCTTGGTCCAAGAATTTCCAAAGCTCACTGTGAGGTTGAACAGAACTACAATAATTTGGGGGTTTATTATATAAAGGTGTACTTGTTGCATTCACATGGCGGTTCTGACCTTGCAGGAATTGGTTCTCTGTCCACCATTCAGGTCCCCAGGGATCTAAATCAAGTCACCAAGTTTTGGCAGAAAGTACCTTTACCATTGTACCATCTCATCAGCCCAAAATTTTATCTTCTAAATACTGCCTGGGTGGTTTCCCTCTCCTCTTCTTCCCCAGCCCCCTCACTTCCTGGACATAAAAAACGTTCACATTCACATCTCTTCAAAGCACCTCCAGTTACCAGCCATGACACACTCCACTCCACCATGGGGACACGAAGAGGATGCTAACAATGCCCTGAACCTCAGACTCTGGCAGTGTCCCCTCAAACAGTATTTTTTAGCCTTTAAAGAGCAGTAGATCGCTGACTACAACTTACTTTGTTTTCTTCTGGCAAGAGACCCAAAGGTTTGCTAATCTGCCAACAGCTCCCCAAGGTTTCTCATATCAACACTTTGGCTACAAAACTGCTTCCAGATTTGCACTTGGCTTCCCCACCTCCACCACCAACAGCTTAGCATCATCCACCATGGCAGGTGCCATTTCACCAGGCTTTCCCTTTGCCCCAACCATCTTTTCCTTCTTAGTCTGGCATGGCAGCCTCACATACCTATGCCCACAGTCTCTCCCTGGCCAGACCCACGGTCAGGTGGGCAGAGATTGTCTCAACCCTCTGAACCATCCCCAGGGATGCAGCCCTGTGCCCTGTTACAAAATGTCATCAGAATCCTCAGTGATTTCATTTGTAAAACTGGTTGTAGCCAAGTTCATTGTTTTTCATTCCCAAGTTCTTATGAGACTCTTATTTGGCATTATCAGAAAGAACACAAAGGTCTTTGCCATACAGAACAACCCGGCAGCCTGAGCTTAAAACAGGATTCCTAAGAAATCAGAAGCAATCCACATCACCAAGTGTGATATTCACAATCCCTGTAAATTACCACTATGAAATTTGCAACCTTCATGTCATTTAAGTAAGAGCCAATGAACTGGGGGTGGGGAGATGGTTCAGAGGATAAGGGCACTTCCTGTGCAAGCATGGGGCTCCGAGTTTGGTTCCTCAGAACCCCTGTGGGAGTCAAAAGTCCAACCAGGCATTATGATACACACCTGTGGTCCTAACTACTCGGAAGGCTGAGGCAGGACGACTCTTTCAGTGCATAAATTGGAGACCTGGCTGGGTATCATAATAAGATTCCACCCCAAAATGAAAAAAAGAATCAATGGTCTAAACTTCACATTTTTTTATGTTTGTTTTAGGTAAGACAGGTAAATATTAACAGCCATTTAACAAGATTTGTTAAAGACCTACAAAGTCTAAGGCATTTTTCTGGGAACCTAGAAAGTGGCAGTGTTAACCACTGAGAACAGCGCACACGCACACACCCCCCCCCACACACACACACCGCCTCCTGGGGGAAGCGTGACTAGTGTGTCTTCCACTGTGCAATCATCTGAAAGGTCTCAAAAGGATTCTGAGGCAAAACAGGGAAAGAAGCTTTCAAAGCGGTCAAAATGCAAGTATTGCCTAGAAACGCACAAGCCCTTCTCACACCAGATGCCCTTCCAGGTCAGCTATTTCCTGTTGCAAATACCCACCTGTGGTTATGTCACCTTTTAGTCCTACCCTCACTCAACCTGCTCACCAGGCCTCAGAGGAAAGGGCATCCAAGCGCTGTTGCCATAAACGCTCAAGTCCCCTTCAAGCCAGCTATGGCCATGGGGAGGACGGAAGGGCTGGTCTGAGGAGTCTTTTAAGGTCCCCAGGGGGCTTCCCCTTCCTGCTGTCTGTCAGGCAGAGGCTGCTGCAAGGCTCAAGCTGAATCTTTCATGGGTCTGGCCTGCTGCTGAGTTGTTTTATTCATCATTACTTTTATTTGATCCAACTGCTTCTTGATGCAGTCCACATCCAGCATGGAGATTATATGCATACCAGATTTTCTTCCAAATAAAAAATCCACAATGACTCCGCTATGTAAACAATCTCTCAGTACTCTGAGTTGCTTCAATGTAGGTTCCAGATGGGGCAGTTAAGTGTGCCCTACTCCCTGGGAAGTGAGGAGTCTTGCTGTAGCAAGTGTGGTGAGCTGGACTCCTTCCACTGGCTCTACCTCCTAGCTTATGTTGACCACCCACTTACTGCCCTCACCACTACTATGTCCTGCCTCCAATTGCAGGACACAGAACTAATTCCAAAGAGGATCACTGTCCCAGTGGGACAAGGACTGGGCAAACTCACCCAGCAATTCTGCCTTCCAAAGGTGACTCTGCATCCTAAACTTTCAAATGTTTCAAAAAGCCCCTAGCCACAAAGGTGATTCTGATCACTGCTCAACCAAATGACTCCAAAGAACTCAGTGAAAGGTTAGAGAAGAAAGGCCTAGGGTTACCCACTGTGTGATGCTGAGCCTCTATCTTCACTGACAGGAAAAAATCCAAGGAGCTTTTACCTCTGATTTTGTAGCCTCTAGGTGTTTGGCACTGATGAGGAAAGCAGAGGCGGATCTCATCCCCTCCTGGATTCCACTCTTCACACTTGTCTCACTCCTGGCTTTTATGTTCTCAGAAGAGATGATTCAACATTCACTGCTTGGAGTTTGACTTGGATCTTGTACCTACTCAAACCAATGGTGACTCGACATGCCTTCCTAAACACTTATCCTTTAGACCAAACCAGAGAGAAGCTATGTGCTATTGGCTGCTGAGTGAAGAAATAGAAGAAACTTAGTGCCGAATCCTCTTCCAGGCACTTACAGTACCAGCGCCCTAACTCAACGCTCTGATGGCACCACACCCATCAGAGCGTAAGGAATTCTGATTGAAGGATTTTAAGAGGCTTAGAATCCCATCCTCCAACAGCCTCTGCTTTGTTCCACTCTGCTTTTAATAAAGTAAACAAAACAAATCATACTGTTCATGTAAATTTAAACCCAGTGATTAATAAAAGTAGTCTCGGATAAGCAAGAAAGGACAAGCAGGGACAGACAAGAGCCTCCCTGAAAGCTGATGTCCCAGGTGGCTTTGATGTCAACGGCTGGTGGTTCCCTCTGTCTAAAAATCCTGTGAGAACTCAATGGAAATTTCCAGTGTACATAGGACACTTTCTTCCGGCTCCCAAACCCTAGCTGTGACTCCAAAGTCATCTTCAGAGTGTTTTCGGGCTGATCTTCCTATGTTTGCTTGTGAAAACTGTCCATTACAAAACCATGCTGTTCTGTCAGTCAGAGCCCGCATCCGATCTCCTTGGACAGAGGCACACAATGAATCACAGGCTTCGCTAATCCTTTAAGAGTGTCAGAGGTCCCCTGGGATGATCAGGACGCAAGCAAACCCTGCCCCGTATTATGCTATTTCCTACTAATCCTAGGAAAATGAATGTTAATTTATCATGAAAAAGGGTTAATTATGCATTTATTTCCGACGCAGGTACACGAGATCAGGCTCAGGAAAAAATACTGAGTATAATTCTCTTTTAAATGAGGATTCCATTTTAAGCATTTTTTTTTTATCAAGCAGACGCTAAACTCAAGCAACTGCGCAGAAGAGAGAGTGGCTGGGTAATGACAAGCCTCAACTATAATTTTAATTAACCTCCTGATCCTGCTTAAATATATTTTGCCTTGTAAAAATCTGTAATAACATCTATTTCAATCTCCTCTGCTATTAGTTATTAAATTGAAAATGGATGCCTAGACTGATTTGGCAAAGATATTCAAGAAATTTTTCTTTATTCTCTCTAGTTTATTAAAGTAATAATTTGTAGCATAAAATTTCTCTGATTAAGTAATTTAGTGTAATTAAATCACCAGATTTATTAGGCTTCCTGGAGCAGCACACAGCTGGAATGATGGGGACTGTCAGATGTGGAACCCTGCAAGCATTTCTTGGTGGTAGCTTCTCTCAAATTCCTCTACTGCTCAGACCAGGGGTCCATCGGTTTCACTAGCCCTCTTCCCACAGTCTGAGATTTGGAAAGTCCTTGCCTCCTGACTCACTCACACTCACAGAGTAGGTCCTTAAGAAGAGCCTGTGTGCGGGCACGAGCACCAACTCAGCAGACTGGCAGAGGCATGACCAGCATGACCAGCAGGAGGCACATGTGTCATGACCCAGCTCAGAACTTCCCTTCCCTGGGGGACCTGCTTCACCCCCCAAGTACTCTGTTCTAAATGTTTCCCCTGGCACACTGAAGTCTCCTCTACTCTCAGCCCTAAGAACTCCTTGGAAGACTGGAGCAGGCTGAACACCCCTGTGATCCAATCTTTAAAGTTCTGCAGCAGGAGGGGCAAGAGCTGAGTTACTTCCCAGGAAGTATGTGACCCTTGTTCTCTCAAGGCAGCGCACACACTAGGAGTCAAAAGTCAACTCTGGAACTCAGCAAGCATACACTGCCCGTGTATGCTGGCAGCCTAGGAGCTGTCCCCAGTGAAATGGTGTGATAGAAAGTCTACTCTCAACACATGGAGACTCTTCTGAGGAGGGAACCCGAAGCCCAGAGTCACCGGGAGAGAGGAAGGGAGGGGGTGCTACAAAAGCTCTTTAGACGACGAGCAGAGCTAGTGGCCCTCTGAGAACAATGTGCTGGAGACAGAGTGTGCTGAAGGTCAAAAGGGGGACCAGGGTGAAGGCAGAAGACCTGGAGGACCTGGCATGTGAAAGAAATTCAAGTGGGCCCAGTTGGCTTGGAGTATGGAGAAGGCTGGAGAGTCAGCAGGACCCCCAAAATATAGGGCTGTATAGAGGCCTGGAGTGGATGGGCAGTCACTACCTGAGGGTTTCAGTGCCATAGGGCTAGCTGGCTGAAACAGACCCACTGACTGAATTGACTAAATTGGCACCTTGACTGTGGTGGTCTCAAGGAGACGAGGCTATGAAAGGCACACTGGGGTACCGAGAGCTCTCTAGAGAGCTGTGAGGTGTGAAGACATAAATCTGCCGTGACGATGCCCTTAGTGCACCGTGAGCAGCAGCACCTTGCAGGCACTGGCCTCGAAGGAGGCACTGTTCACTGGGGTGTGTAAAATCTCCACTCCCATAACAAACATTTGTTACGTGTGTCTGCTATCAAATACAAATATTTGTGTTTGGAACTTGAAATTGCTACAAGCTCAGCTTCTGTCATCGTTGTAAAACACTCCCAGTATGCACAATCTGATCTTGTGTCTGCTAAATCAGTCCTGGGCGTGGAGCCCACCTCAGCTGTAGGCAGGTCCTTCACCTGGATGCTGGGCTCATCCTGCCGGCAACACCTGTCCTGAGGATGTATGCAGAGGACTGGTGAGTGTTGTCTCACCCAGTGTGGTCCTTCCTGGTGGACTCTGCCTCTGGCCTAAGACACACCTCATATTTTAACAAGCATCTGCTGATATGTACCTACTGCTTCCACACAAAAGCCTTCCCAATGACTCTGCTTCTTCCTCTGAGTGCCAGAGGTTAGACCGTAACCCACATGGACTTTGGAAAGGCTTCCTGACAACATAGCACAGCAGTGCACTGAGCATCCTTCCAAACTTCAGACAGCTCTCTGCCACACACCTGTCTAGTTTGCACTGAACAAGTGTGTTTCTTCCAAGTGTGTAGGAAACACTAACAAACAAAGACCAGCTAGGGGCCAGATCTGCCAATCCTGATCTTTCTGACAAATTAGGCTTCTCCACCCCACTCCCAAAAAAAAGTGCTTTGCTGTTTCTTTACAAACCCTTTGCCCTTGCAAGCTCAGGTCTGATTCCAGTATGTTTTGGATCTATATAATTTTACCAAGGCAGCTCTTTATATTCAGTTATATCTCTATTTCAGAAAGGAGTGCTAAGTGAATTCTAAGGAACAAAATGAGCTAATTCTGTGAATCTTCCACCTAGTCCTTTCCCTGCATTTTTCTCCTTAATAACCTATAAATTTTAGTCATGTGATCCATTCTTCAGTGTCTGGGGCAGTAACTCCCGCTGAAAATCAATAGTCTGCCTACTTTAAGACTTTAGTGTGTGTGAGGCCACAGAGGCTTGCTTTTATAAAACTCCATAATGACCCGAAACAGATTTGATTCCAGAAATCAGAATTCTTGCACTAATAGGTTTTCAGTGGAGAAGGCTCTCCTAGCTGAGAACAGACTACCAAATGGGTTAGATTTTTCAATTTTATACCTTAGTCCCTAAGCAGTGATTTCTCAGTGGAACGGTCAGATGATATACTACCAGGATTACTGAAGCCTCCAGTCACAGTTGTGAATTATTAATTTAAAAGGTTATACACCAGTGCTAATATAAATTATCTTTAAAAACTATCTAGATGGGTAACATTTTAATAAGCTTTAAAACACAATTTCCCTCTCTCAATACTGAAAGCAAAATATAATACATAATGGCTCCAAGCAAGTGGTGGATTTACAATACTTTTTTTTTCCTTAAAGATTTGCATGCTGTTCTCCATACAGATGACAAAGACCGGAGCCTGCCTGTGAATGCCCTGCCCTAATCAATTTAAGGCAGCAGGTGCACAGTTCCAGCCTAGGACACAAAATGAGATCTCACTCAGGCACACCCTCCTGTCCAGGGCTCTATTAGAAAACCTGTGCTTCACCTGAGTCCATCACTAGGAAGAAGCAAGACATGGTCAGGCCCCGAGGGAAACAAATGAAATACCAACATTGGGGTTGCCTACAGAAATGTCAGCTTCCCCCAGGTTAATAACATTTGTTGTGTGTCTGCTGCAGAAGCCATCCCGGGCCTCATCCTCAACATGGAGCTAGCCATATCCCTGGGAAAGAGGAGAACTTGGAGGAAATATGTGACTTCTTAGCTGTCTAACCACGTGCCAGCTCCCAAAGATGGCTTGACATTTATCAGGGAGCCTGTGCAAGCGGGAACTCAGCAGGCTGCCTTCCGCCAAGGACAGAAGAAGGGAAAAACACAATGTTGGATTACCATGCATAGATCATTAAAGGGCGAGATTAATGCCAGTTGATTTTACTCTCACTACAATCATGCCTGGGACCTTCATCTAGGATTTCACTGCGGGATTTGCTTCCTGAACGAAATTCAAAGTTTCAGAAAAATGAGCGAAGGTAGCTGGCCTGGACCTCTACCTTCCTGGGGGGGTCCCTTTGTTTGGCACCACTGGACCCTGAGGGCTCTTTACCTCCCACCTCTCACCAGGCGGCTGCTCCATCACCATGGTTACAAGATATAAACGTCATTATGGTAATAAAGAAAACAGAATCTAGCCAGCTGCACTGCTTTTCAAAATCCAGGAGGAAATGAAAGTCCTCTTGCACTTCCTCTTAGTTTTTTTAAATAGGCACTGCCTTATTTTCCAGTGGGGTTTTGCCCATTTCAGCCTTTTGGTGGCCTGAGTGGCACTGCAAAGAGCAGGTCCATGTGTGAAATGGGACGCCCAGCTGGGTACCAAGGGTCTCACCTTTCCTTTTTTTTCTAAGAGAATGTTAGTTTGTTTTGTCTCGCGTGTTTATTTAAAAATTTAAAATATGAACCACTCATGCCTGGTACAGACAGCTGTCCCCACAAATAGCCCAGCAAACACAGGAGTATTTTTTCAAAGATGTCAAAAAAAATCTTTATAAGAAAAATAAAATAGAACAAAACAAACTGAAACACAACACAATATCTGTGCTTTTACAGCCAGAGAATTGTAAATGATTTTTTTCCACAAACATAGGTCAATCTACAAATATTTACTTAAAAAAGACCATTAGCCAGGCCTCTAAAGGAGTAGGTGACGTTGTTTGGCACTGGGAGGATGGGACAGACTTGGCTGTAGAGCTAGTACTTGAGTCTGATAGGAATTCATATGTCACTGTCACCCGTTTTTACCTTCCTCCCTATTCCCCC
>CABHPH010162794.1:35212-48417 GCA_902168325.1 Peromyscus nudipes | reverse complement strand
CCGACTGTAAGCCCTTCCTTTCTTATGTTGTTTCTCATCAAGTGTTTGTCAGAGCAACAAGAAAAGCAACGGACACAACCCCCTTCCTACTCTGGTTCCTCCTCCACACAACTCCTGGAATAGACTTCCTGACACTCAGCCTCACACCACGTCGTTCATCAGCCTCCAAATGGACACCAGTTTTCAGTAGGCTCCGAATGGCACCCAGACACTGGTATGTGGCCCACTCCAAACTGTGAACCACCCCCGAGCCTTGCTGTCCATTGGCCCTTCCTATCCTGGTCCCCTGGATCCTTCAGCTCTCCTGGCAATGTCTTCTCAGGTTAAACCCAGTGTCTCTGCTGAATGAGCTGTTCCAAGAAGAAGCTTGGACACCAGCTTTATTCATTCGTACCCACTGCTCTGAATCACTGTTTTGGCTCAGAGAGCAGTGGAACATCTCTTACACATCTTCAGAGCCACCAGCTAGTATTATGACACAGCCTAGTAGCCACTTTCCTGCCTCAGATCTTGCCAACTCTCTCACACAACTGCTAGAGTGAGCTGTCTGTGTGCAGATGGGTCTCATCCCAGCCAGCTCCCGTGGTCTCTGTAGGGTGTCATCCCAGGTCCTGTAGGAGAGCCAGTCTCTCTCTCCCCATGAAGTTCATCACCTCAGTGCTCTATCTCAGTGACCCTGCACATCCAGCCCTCTGCCCTGGTTTTATATACCTCTCTATAGGCCCCTAAACACAAATGTTCTCAGGCACCGTTGTGCCATCCCACATGGGCTGACGTGTCTGGGGCGTCACTCGGTTGTTATATATTCTCCCAGGCAGCCCCCTGAGACCTCCACAGATGGCGTTAAGCATCAATGATTGATTGCATTTTGAGAGTATTTAGGTTTAGGCTTACACTGTTACACTGATGTGCCCCTCCTAGACACAGCCTGCTCTAGGGCAGGGACCGTGTTTGATCTGCTTGGCTGGCCAAATGCCTGGTTTTGTCTTTGGTGGTTACTTCTGCAAGGATGTAAACAAGAACTTTTCCTCCCTCAATGGGATGGGCCAAACCTTCAGTCCCACAGTCTCACAGGAGAGAGGCAATCTAGACAGAATAGGAGGTTCTAACTGGAAATGCAAGCAGACTCCTGCCCATCCCACCCCTAGCGCCAGTAAGGGAAAAGGCTGGAATGTTCTCTGGGGACCTCTTGGATCAGGGTAGAAAAATCAAGAAGAGGTTTGAAGCTTTTCTCCACATATTTGTGTTTCCAGATTTAGGAGAAAAACTGGAGCAAGAGATGAGTGTCCAGGAAACTATCAACACTTGTAGTTACTGGACCAGCAGGATGGCTCCCCGTAAAGACGCTTAACCAGCAAGCCCAATGACCCAAGTTCAATTCTCAGGACCCACACAGTGCAAGGTAAGAACCCACTCCCATAATTTATCCTCTGGCCTCTTCATGTAACCTGTGACACGTGCACACACATACACACACATGCTCATGTAATAAATAGATGTCATTAAAAAGAAAAAAACAGCTTGCAGTTATTAACTGTTTGACTACTTTCAAAGGGCAAAACCCTCCAACATATTTAATGAGTGGTATTACCTGGTCCTTCACATAAAAATACAGAATCAAAAGGGAAAGCAGGGCTGGATCAGTGAGAGGCTGGATTTGGGGCGTGTAGAGCCACAGCTTCCTAAGGACTACAGTGTGTGCATACAGCAGGTGCGTCTTTCAGCAGAGACGCCTGGAGGCTGGTGCAGGGAGTGTGGGGGACGCTGGAATGAGCTGCTGCTGCTGCTGCTGCTGCTGCTGCTGCTGCTGTTGCTGCTGCTGGGTGAAGAATCCCGTTGCAGCAACACAGATGGGAATAACCGGTACCAAGAATGGGAAGACGCTAACGCCCTCCTCTTGACTTCAGTCCTTCTCCAAACAGTGTCCCTGTAACAAAGGGAGCCGTAGAGGAATGAGCCCCAGGCTCAGTGTCACAAGGCAGAACCCAGAACGCCTTATGTGCCGAAGACAAGCAACAGCTGTTAACCAGCATACTTCATTCATTCACGCAGCCTCAGTTTCATTCAGGCATAAAGTGGTTTATCATGATCTGGAAATCCGGGCGCCCCCACCCGGACTTAGGGGTGAAGTTTGATTGGTATACTTTTCTATAGGCCCCCAGATTGCTGCAAGCCACAAAAATATACGAAGTAGGATTTCAGCTGATTATGACAAGTTAATCATACCTGGAAGAAGCCAAGGGCCTTCCAGAGGTCAAGCTGAGGCTCAAGGTGTCTTAGCGATATTGGCTTCTGATTATCAGCCGTTTTCTGCTATGAATTTCTCATGTGTTATTGTAGCTTTTCCATCATTCATTGGGCACCATTTCCCCTCTACTAAAGGAATATTTAGATAACCTGTGCAGTAATGCAGCCAGGACCCCTAATTTCAGGCCTTTCTGTCATTATCGTCATTAGCAACATCCGGCCAGGGCCATCCCCAGAGGGACTGAAGTATCTTATCAGAGACACTTCTGCACTCTCTAAGAACAGACTTAAGCATCCAGACTATCTGTTTGAGAAGGCCTGGCGGATGTGCTAATTAAGCTTAACTTTCCCCTTTCCAAAGTCTTATCTCTAGTTTTAGATCTACCTTTAACTATTAACTCAGAACTAAAGGGTCTTTACTGACAGGTACATCAAGCTGACTCAGGCTGCCCAGCCACAGAGTACACTCCCCCGCCCTGCCAGAAAGCAGTAGCCAAGATAGCATGGACAGATAAGGGGCCAAAGGAAAATAAGGCAGTTTATTTTCACTGGTCACTGATAGACTCCTAGCACTTTAACTAACCACTTCAAAGAATATAGTTGAGCACATAAAATCCCCCTTGCTCAGATATTAACCAAATTTAGCCCTCAGTTGATTCTATCCCCCATTAGTCACTTCCCTTTTGGGTTGCAGATGATGGCTGGCAATTACTGCTCTTTTGTGTGGATCTCATTGCCTCTCCTTTTGACCCTGAGGGAATTCAAGCCTGGTGACCTCGCTTTAACCAGAGCATTGCTATTGTATAGGTATATAACTGTAAACCTCAGAGACTTGGGAAGACTAGAAGAGAAGAGAAAAGAGAATGGAGGAACTAGATGGGTAAGAACTGGAGAGGAACAAACTGAGATGGGGAAGAACTAGATTGAAGGGCTAGAAGAGAGTACTAGAGGAACGAGATGGAAGATGAGGAAGAGCCAGATGGGGAAGAACAAGATGAGGAAGAAGGAGATGGGAGAGGAGCTAAGATGGGAAGGAACTAGACGGATGAGAACCTAGATGGGGCAGAACTAAGACAAAGGAATTAAGATAGTCTTAGAGGGGTCAGTAGATAAATGTAAAGAGAAATTAGGCAAGAAAGGAGCTAGGTACGAGAGCAGAATAGAAGCTGTGTAGAGAGAGAACTGACTCAGAAGAATAAAATCAATGAACTAAAGAGCTCCCTGTACTTAGATTCTTTTTCTGAAAATAATTCACCCTGTTCACAGCTTCTCTTCTGGGCCCTTCCCTGGGAGGAAGATTATTAAGGCTGGACCATAATAATTTCTGAAACCAGACTTATAAGAATTCACTACAGATACTGATACAACTTCTTAAATATAAGGAAAGGAGAGTGATCTTGTCTTACAGTAGGAGGAACTGCTCTCGGGTTATGTTAACCCAAACATATTCATATTTCCTTCATATTTAAAAAGTCTTACGTCGCCATTTGGTAAACTAAAATGAAACTACCTGGAGTTGGAAAGGATGTGCCTGCTTATGATAAGTTAGTCACCTAGAAGTCAAACCTCTGGGCACGTCTGTAAGAGAGTTTCAATAGTAGGCTAACTGATGTAGGAAGACCACAATATGTGTGGGCAGCACCCCTCCACAGGCCCCGGCCCCGGGCTGCAGGAGAAGGAGAGTGAGCTGAGCACCAGAATTCATCATGCTCTGCTTCCCAGACCTCAGATGCGATGTGCGCAGCTGCCTTGAGCTCCTAGCACCGTGACTTCCTCACCATGACGGACTGTGCCCTCCATCTGCGAGCCCAAGGAGACCCCCTCTTCCCTAAATCTCTTAGTCTGGTATTTTATCAGCACAGTGAGCAAACACACCAATATACTGCTCTGGTCTCCAGACTTGCAGAGCCTCCTCCAAACTCAAGAGCCAACAGCGCCATCCCAGCACCGCCACTCTCCTGAGAGGTCTGGGTCACACCGGAAGCTCTAATTCTGGGCTGCCGTGTTTTCTAGCCTCCCTCCATTTCTTCCCCTAAGAGTAGCAAGGCTTCCTCCTGCAACTTCCCTTATTGCTGCCTTCTGCTTTCCCAGTCTCCAAATCCCTGCAGCCGATTTCCCTAAGAAATCATCTCTGTTAATATCCCTGGTACATGGGCTGGGGAGACGGCTCAGTGGGTAAGAGCACTTGCTTGCAAGCATGAGGCCATGAGTTCAAATCCCCGGCACCCCCATAGAAAACTAGGCCTGGCTATGCATGCTTGTAAACTTAGCATTAGGGGACAGCGATAGGAAGATCCTGAGAACTGGTTGGCTAGGCAAAATAGTGAGCTTCTAATTCAGTGAAAGACCCTGACTCAAGTCAATTAGGCCAATAGCTATAGAGGAAGGCCCCTTACGTGCTACTCTAGCCCGAAATGCACACTGGCGGTCACGAGTACTCAGACTCTCAAGTACAAGCACCATTCATACATATCACAGACATACACAAATACTTATAACTGGCACTGTGTCTAGTTTCCTGACTTGAACCTGAAAAACACTGTTGCGAGGTGCTTAGGTTTGGCTACACTCTGAACATGTCTTTCAGTATACTAGAGACTTGATTTTCGGGCAATGAAATTAAATAATAAGATTAAAGGGTGGTGGGTCTTTAAAAGGTGGGGCTTGGTAGACTAGGTAATGGGGCATCCTTCTCCAGGGATTAATGCATTCTTGCGGTCCCAGTGATTTCCATGAGTAATTTATTATAAAAGGACAAGACTGCCCCTTTCTACTCTCTTGCTTCCGTCTCACCAAGGGGCATCTCTATTTAAATGTGCCCCCTTCCCTTTTAACTTCTCTGTCATGCTGTGACCGGAACGGGGGTGGGTGGGGGGGGGGGCTTTCCAGATGTGAACATCATGCTACCTGTACACCATCTGCCAGAATCCTGAGCCAACCAAACTTCTTTTTTCATGTATTACACACACAGCCTTGGGTTTTATAGCAACACAAAATGGAAGCAGGGAGCTTCCACTAAGGTCTGATTCCATTACTATTTATGAGTCATCTCTTATCATAGTGTACTGTAATAATAATGATTACTTACTGAGTATCTGTGCATATCTCACACCCCGTACCTAGCCTGGGATGCATTCTAAAAGTCTTATTATGGCCAGACCATGTGTGACGACTCGGAAGCCCTGCAGCACCAGCCCAGATGATGCAGAGATCACATTACAGTTTCTGCAGGAATCATCCCAGGGTACTCACGGACCAGCAGCTTCCATATCTTTCGTACAGTTTCCTATTCGGAACCAATCAGTGAAATCCAAACATGTTCCCCAAACGAAACACATAAGATGCCCTGCCTCTGACCCTCCTCCAGCTCCCCAGGGCCAGCAACATTCAAAAAGGGTAGCCTTTTTCACTCCTGATCATGCTGAGGCCAAATCGTTTTTCCACTATACAAGAGACAGATCCAGGATTGAAACCGGGATCGATCCTGACCTGGCTCCTGCTGTCCTTCCATCATGGCCGTCTCACTTGGTGTTATTGTTGCAGGAGGAGTCTGTCTCCCTACTTAGACATTTTTGTCTTTCTCGGAGTTGGGAAGGATGGCTAACCAACTTAGTATTCTCGGCACTCACGCCGGCACGGCACACTGCAGATGCTCCGCATCGTTCAGGAGCAGCACCGAGGAACTGTTTCTGAACAACCTCTGCCAGGCATGCGGCTGAGAAACGCCTGGAGAGAGAACATAAAATCCATTGACGGACTGTTTTGGAGAACGCCCGGGCTTTCTCATTTTCCTTCTGGGCTGTGGTGTCAGCTGAGGACACTGTCCTGGGAAGATGTGGTACAAGAGTGACATGTGTGTGCACCATGGGGTTCCCCAGGAGTCAGGGAAGCAGGTGGCACGGCATTTTGGGGCTATACTAAAATGATCCAAGGCCCCAAATTCACCATCTCAGGCACTTAAAATTTTGCAGTAATTTGAAGTAAATGACTGCCTCATTCTCCTCCTCTCACACAAGTAGTTCCAGTACCTTTGCAAAACAAACAAACAAATAAACAAATAAACAAACAAACAAAAACACACCAGTTTAAGAAGCTGAGGAAGGTGGAGCCCCAGAGCCCCGCCCCTTAGAATTATGAAAGACCCGCTTGTTCCTGAATGGCCACTAGATGGCACTAGTACGGAGCTGATTCAGAGGTCAGATCTCCACATCCATACTTTCAAAAAGCCATCTCTTTTATCAACCTAGGCCAGCGATACTGAGGTACACTGGACGCTCGAGCTTGAATCCGGCTGCACTTATAATCCCATGGCGAGCCTTTTATGTGATTGCAGAGTTTGTCATTAATAGTGCGTTTGCTCTGCATCGGGGACCTGAATTAGCAGAGGTTTAATAACGGAGAGCAGCCTAATGTTTACACTAAGCTAAGCAAGGTCACCCGGCTATTCAGAGAAATGACCTGAGCCGTCTCCCAGCAGGATTAATGTAAATGAAGCCTTTCGTTGATTAGCTTTGTTCAGCTGCCCTGCGCTTTCGAAATGGCAGGTTTCAGAGGATCACAGTTTAATTACATAATCATACAAAATAATATTTAATAAAGCACAGAGCAAACAAACACACTGGCAACATCATCTGGCTATTACCAGCGACCGGAGGCAGCTTGATACTGGATTAATTCTTCAATCTCGCAGAGGCCCAGTTAGAAAAGGATCCAGAGCACAATCCATAAGAGGGTAAGGGTTAAACAGTACGTGGCTTCCAAGTACTGATCACAGTGCATAGGAAGTGTGCAATGAAAAAATAATAAAAAATAAAAAAAAAAACCTTCCCTGCTCCCCAGTGACAGGCTTTCGAATCAATAATTAAAATGGGGGCCTGCAGTACCCCTGTGCAGACTGCATTCCCAGGGTTCCATTCCTTTGAAATTATTTCCCATCCACCACTCCACTTCACCTTGCAGGTCTTAGAACAGAGGAGAGATGCTGTGTGGGATGGGGGAAGAGGATGTTTAAAATGCAGATTAAGGATCAATGCAGACCTCTATGTCCTGAGCTGGCCTTGCCCATGTGACTCAATTTCAGGAGCCTCACATTCCTCAAGACAAAGGCTGTGCTAGGGTAGAGAGGGTCAGCATTATTCCTGCTGTGGCTTCCTCCACCCTGGGGAAACTGGATCCTGGGTGAGGTCTGGTTTCAAGTATGAAAAACGGAAAGACAGGCTGTGGTTTTGAAGTACAGGAAACCTCTGTAGATATCCAGACGGTCAGAATAGATCTTGAGTTCTTGCTTTAATTCATAGTCAGAAATCCAGGTGAGAGCCAGTTTCTCTGGAATGGAGTTTGGCATTAGGAAAGCAGTGGGCTTGGAATCTGCAGACATAGATGCTGCCTGGCTCTGCTGTTGTTGTATAATGATTTATCTGGTCTTTGCTCCAGGTTTCTGGAAGGAAGCATCTAAAACCCTTGCAATTTCCCAAGTGCTAGAAGCCCCTAACCTCACCTAAGTTTATGATAACGAGCTGGCTCTGGATAGCCGCTAGTTCCCAAGTAGGCCTACCATGAGACTGAGCCCAGAGTGGATGGGGAGTCAGCGGCTACATTACCAATTAGGTCTGATCATTAGCTCATTGAGCTTATTGGTTGGCAAATGCATCCATGCAAAGAGGACTGAGCTCACCGGTTGGCGAATGCATCCCTGCAAAGAGGACTGATGGGTCATGAGAAAGCAGCTTCCAGACTCTGCACTATGTCTCTTCCTTTGGTTGGTCCTGATTGTATCCTTTAAAATAAAATCCTAAATTCAGAACTTCCTTGAGTTCTGTGAGTTATTCTTGCAACTTAATCAAAATTGAGGGGGATTGCGGGAATCACTCGACCCAGATTTGTGGTCATTTTGTCAGAGAATAAGTGATCTATAGATCCCATCTCCATCTACTAAGAGGAGAAACTGCATTGGGACAATATCTTTAAGTTATTAACTACCCCAGGTAGTTAATGCCAGAATGGATTGCAATTTGTATAGCTATCTAAAACGGCCTGACCTCTGGCAAGATACTCACCCACTGAGATTTATCCATGCATCTATAAAAGGAAGCTGGCCATGATGATAGCTACAGCCACTAACAATGAGCTAGTACCAGTGGAAGTGTTAGGAACACTGTCCAGTACTATAGCGAATGCTTTCCCGTCTGCCTGGGGATCTCAGGTGAGTCCAGTCTCTCTATCACTAACGTGTCCTTTTGTTCCTTTGCCACACAGGATTTTAGTGAGGACTTGCTGAGGCAATTACTGTGAAAATGTTATGAGAAATCCATCAGCGCTGGAAAGATGATGGCTCAACAGTTAAGAGCATTTGCTGCTCTTCCAGAGGACCCGAGTTCAGTTCCCAGCCCTTACCAGGTGGCTCACAACCATCTACAGCTCCAGTTCCAGGGAATCTAATGCCCTCCTCTGGCCTCCACAAACTAGGCATCCACATGATACACAGATATATATATATGCAGGCAAAATACCCACATGCATAAAATAAAAACATATCTTGTTTTAAAATGAAAAGAGAAAAGAAAATACATCATATTGCTTCAATAGTTTACCTTTTGTTCTAACTTTTAAATGTAGCACACAAAGATAGCCAAATTTGTTTTACTAAGCATAGAGAGAATTTAGTATAGTCAGACCTGGGCTGGAGAGATGGCTCAATGGTTAAAAGCACTGGTTGTTCTTCCAGAGGACCGAAGTTCAAATCCCAGCACCCGTACCCATATGGCAGCTTACAATCATATGTAATTCCAGTTCCAGGGTACTCCGTGCCCTCTTCTGACCTCCTCAGACATCAGGCACGAACACATATACATATACACATATGCAGGCAAAACACTTATGCACACAAATAAAAAACAACTACAAATATTTCAAGTAAAAATTTTCTTTAAAAAAGTCAGACTTAAAATGACACAGAGGAATCAAAGAAATTTATTCCAGCCGAGACCAGGCAAGCCTGAGTCTGTGGGTAACTTCCAAGTAGATACACATTTGTTCCAGAAGCTGGGGAGGGAGTAGGCTGGAATTGCAGCTTGTGGTGAAGAAAGTCTTCAGTGATCTTAGGTATTCAGGAAAGCAAAAACTATCAATATCCCCGTCTCCTTGCCAAACAAAGTTTCATAAAGCACAAATCTTGGTAGGTTCTTACCAGACTCTCCCATCTTGTGGCAGTGAAAGGAGCCTGTTTCATTCGGAAGGCTATAACCTTTTGCCCTACGCCATGTTTGCATCCTCTGTGTATTGGTTATGTCCTAAAGGCTTGTTCTCCAACTTGGAGCTATTGGGAGGTAATGGGCCTTTAAGAGGTGAGGCCTACATGTGGTGGTTCAAGCCTTTAATCCCATCACTATGGAGGCAGAGACAAATGGTTCTCTGTGAGGTTGAGGCCAGCCTGATCCACAATAGAGTTCCAGACCAGCTAAGACTACATAGTAAAATCCTGTCTGAAGAAAAATAAAACAAACCCAACAAGGTGAGGCCTAGTGTCTTTGCATGAGTGAAGGTGTATCTTTGAAGGAGATTGTGAGACCCCAGTTTCTTCTCTCTCTCATCTCTGCTGCTGACTGTGAAGTAAGCAGTTTCACTTCTGTGCACACACCCACTGGATATACTGCCTTACCACAGCCTAAAGGCAATGAGTCAACTGCCTGGGGACTGGATCTCCTAAATCTAGAAGCAAAAGAAACCTTTGGTCTTTATAAATCATGTCAGGTGTTTGTTTTGGTAGCAGTAGGGTTACTGATATATACCCTATTATCTCTAAGTCCACTGGGAAGAATGTCTCAACTCCTAGGTCTTTATCCTGAGACCATCAAAGGACAGATGTGGATGCTCTGAGTGAAGGGTATCACTGTTGGGGCTGGAGGAGCATGGGAGAGATGAGAACATTGCATCCACCTGCTGCTGTTGCCATGGTGATTGCATGAGATTCATGCTCACCTGTTTGAAATTTCCTGACACTCGGTATGAAAGCAGTTAATTTGATGGCTGATTCTTACATCTTTGCAATTTCAATGATTATCTGAGCAAGCAACTTGCTGGGAAGTCAAAATGGGGTCTCTAAGGAGCTTAGGTCTAAGGCATATTCTCTACATGTGTATATTCTCAGTCATGAATGCAAATGAGAGGCTGGGACTAGATAGGATGGGAGACCTTTGGAAGACACTGAAAGGTAAGTGGACATCACCAATATTCCCGACAAAGAGAAGCGGGCACAGGTCATTGGACCGAGTCTCTGCTTGACCCTTAGCATGGGGACATTCATTTGTGCATTTAACTGTTCCACAAACCTGTCTTGAGAACTTCATAGGTTCTTTTCCCTAAATGAGGCACCAGTTCCACAAAACCAGATGAAATAATATCTACTCTCAAAGTATTGTTCGGAAGACAACGTAGGAAAGGGAATGCAGATCTGGGGGAGGGGCAGGAGCCAGCACCAGTGAAATGCTGCTGAGGAAACGGGTGGTGGAAGCAGGAGACTGTTAGTGCCAGGCCAGCCTGGGTGACATAGTGAGACTCTGTCTCTAAAGCCAAGAGTCGGGGATACAGCTCCGTGGTGGAATATTTCCTAGGATGCCCAAGGTCCTGGGTTCAATCCCCAGCACTGGGGGGAAAGTGGAGGAGCACTCCCACATTTGGGGCCGGTACCACCGCTTGTCCTTTTCCTATCTGGTTATTCACTCTGTTCCCATAACAACTAAGTGAGATAGTTACCATATCTCTGTTTTGCGGAGATATGACTGGTGGAGAGAGGTCGTCAAATGGTAGGCCTGGGATTCAAACCCAGGTCTGTGTCCAAATGGTCAGGTTCCTTCATCATGTCGTTCTGCCTTCAGTTTGTGGAAATGTCCCTGCCCAAGTCAATCCTGACCATCAAGAAAGCTCTCTGCCCACACCTGATTGCCTTCAGCTTCCCAAGAGCACATGCGGGCATGGGCGAGGGCGAACACACACACACACACACACACACACACACACACTCACACACACACGGTTTTGTTGTTTGTTTTCTTTGCCACAAGGATGAAAACGGGGATATACCCAAGATGTACACAATAAAGGAGCAAGATGGTTGAAAAATAAGCCAGCCTTGGTCTGATGGGTGAGTCTCCATACCAAAAAAAAATTCATCATCTGCCCTATTATTGAGGGAACTCTTTCCCAGGGGAGATATAAACAGATGTCAAACCCCTTCTTAAAGGGAGCTGTCTTAGTTAGGATTTCTATGGCTGTGAAGAGACATCATGACCATGGCAACTCTTATAAAAGAAAACATTTCACTGGGGCTGGCTTACAGTTTGCTGGCTTAGTCCATTATTTCAGGGTGGGAAGCAAGGTAACATGCAGGCAGACATGGTGCTGGAGAAGGAGCTGAGCCTTCTTACAGCTTGACCAGCAAGCAACAGGAAGTGGTCTGAGTGTCACACTGAGTGAAGCTTAAGCAAAGGAGACCTCAAAGCCCACCTCCACAGTGACACACTTCTTCCAACAGGGCCACACCTACTCCAACAAAGCCACACCTCCTAATAGTGCCACTCCCTGTGAGTTTATGAGGACCAATTACATTCAAACTACCATAGGAACCAATGAAATCCAAAGTATAACTCCACCCAAGTTAGGTAATCAATGAGTTTATTTGGGCCTACTTACAGAGCAAGTGAGGGTGGGTGAGGTGTTACATGGCGGGAAGGGAGTGACCCCCCAAAGAAGCTGCACTGTTGAAAAGTCTCTCTTCAGCTTGGATAACTACCTCTCACAGCTGCGTAGATGGTACCTGAATGGGGGGAAAGAAGAAGGAATAAAAAGGAAAGGAAAGGACAAGACTGCTGTGGGATGTTCTCTATGCTGTGAATGTGTTGCTCTGATTGGTTAATAAATAAAGTGCTGATTGGCCAGTAGCCAGGCAGGAAGTATAGGCGGGACAAAGAGAGAAGAGAATTCTAGGAAGTGGAAGGCTGAGGCAGGGAGCCGCTGCCAGCCGCTGCCATGAGAAACAGATGTTAAGATACCAGTAAGCCACAAGCCACGTGGCAACTTATAGATTAATAGAAATGGGTTAATTTAAGATATAAGAACTAGATAGCAAGAAGCCTGTCATGGCCATACAGTTTATAAGTAATATAAGCTTCTGAATGATTATTTTATAAGTGGGCTGCGAGACTTTGGGGGCTTGGCGGGACCCGGAGAGAAACTCTCCAGCTACACAAGACTGCTCCTAGGTATGGTGGAGGAGAAAGTTTATTGTAGATAGATATATAGGAGAGCATAGTCAGTGGCAGGAACATCTGGGAGACATCTGTGGACATGCCCAGGCTGAGATGGGCCATATGAGGGGGGAGGGGAAGAGAGAAGGAGGAACCAGGTGCAGCAGCCAGGAGGCCAAAGCTACAAAAAGGGGAGGGTAATCAAAATGTCTGGATTATATAAGGAAGAGCCTCTGGAGGAAGGGCAGCTCAGCCCCTGGGCCAGAGAGTTCAGGGTAGGGGGTTGGGGTGTGCCAGCCATACCCTGTAATGGGTAGGAACTGAGGGATGCTGGGAGAACCTGGCCAGGTCCAGCTTTGATATGTTAAATATGCACCTCAGCCTTTGTCCTGGGTTTGAAATTTATCAGCCCCCCTTTTCTGTGAATTATCCACAGCACTTTGTACTCCAGCACCTCCCAAGACCATGTGCCACCAGGGCAGAATCAGGTATAATTGGCCGGGAGATGCCAGAGGGAGGGGCCAGAGTCTCTCAATAACTCTCCCCGCCCTCTCCTTCTGTGAGGGAATGTCAACAGTCCACAGGCTTGATCCCAGGGGCCTCATACAAGTAGCCACAGCTGCTCTGATGCAGACCTGGCTGTCGTGTTCAGAGGATAGCTTCGCACAACACCTACATTTGTGAAATCTGAGCTCCTTGTGTAACTTAAATACCATA
>CABHPH010162794.1:873-35112 GCA_902168325.1 Peromyscus nudipes | reverse complement strand
AAAGAAAGAGAGGGGGAGAAGGGGAAGGGAGCAGAGGAGGGGAGAAGAGTGGAGAGGAGGGGGAGGGCAGAGGAGGGGAGGAGACTTAATTCATTTGGGCTGATATAACAAGACACCAGGTACTGAACAGCTTATAAACAACAGGAAATGAGTAGTCACAGTGTCCTGATGGCTAAATCCTAGAAACCTGACTGGGGTGACTCGGGAATGAACAACAGACACATATACAGAGAAGCTGGGATCCGGTGGGTTGTGCTCACTCTGATAGAGGGCACCTACTACCCACAACCCAGAAACTCAGCAAAAGAAAGCGGGGTCAGATGGTCTTTGTGGGAGGTCTCTGTATGGGGCAGTCTCAGGGTTCAGTCACCCTGGTGCAGGAAGCTGTGGCTGCCAGTTTCCGCACACACTGTCAACATCAGAGCATGAACCAAAGTCTTAGCCAGTTCCCTGAGCCTGACCAGGGGAAGGCTTTGCCAAGCCTCATGGTTCTGGGACATTGGGTCCTTGATCTTGCCAGGCCCGTGTCAACAATACACATTCATTCAGGATTTCATCCACTCTGCACAAGTCGTGACTCCCTGGAGGCTGGACCAAAGTGCGGAAGGTCAAATTCCTCAGCAAGATTCTTTCTGCTAGTGTACAGACAGCTGTCTTCCCGTGTCCTCCCATGACGGCAGAGGGAGCTCTGGCCTCTCTTCCTCTTTGTGTAGGGAGAGTTATCTGTCATGGAGCCCCCTCCGCTGACTTCACATAAACTTAATTGCTTTTTCAAAGACTCCAATATCACCTTAGGGGTTAGGTGTTTCCAACATTTGAATTCTGAGTGACACAATTATCCAATCCATAACAGAAAGAGAGGGAAGCAAGGAGAGGGAGAGGGGTGGAAGCAGAAGTAATTATCATTACTTTAAAGCCTGAAGTAAGGAACTGAATGGCTGCCGTCCATTATCCTGCGCCACCCAATTTTCTGCCGCAGTTTGTGGGGGGGGGGGTAATGCCACACGCCAGGTCTATCTTCAGACTATGTGTTTGGGGACGATGAGCCAACGCTCTCTCACAGGACCAACTATTTCTGCCTTGAGTTTTTGCTTTAGGAAAAACACACGTGGGACCGGGGAGACGACTCCGTGGCAAGAGCCTCAGCTATGCCAACACCGAGGGCCTGAGTGCACATCCCCAGAACCCCTGTATAAAAGAGCAAGAGGGAGACGTGGGGCCTGCTGGCTGTCAGCCCAGCTCCAGGCTCAGTAAGAAACTGTCTTGGGGGGCTGGGGAGATGGCTCAGGGGTTTAGAGCACTGGCTGCTCTTCCAGAGGACCTGAGTTCAATTCCCAGCACTCACATGACAGCTCACAGCTGTCTATAACTCTAGTTCCAGAGGATCTGACACCCTCACACAGATACATATGTAGGCAAAACATCAATGCACATAAAATAAAAACAAATTATTTAAAAAAAAAAAAAAGAAAGAAAGAAAGAAAGAAACTGTCTTGGAAGAGAGGGGTGAAGAGTGAAAGAACAATATACCAATATCCTCTTCTGTCTTCTATACACACACACACACACACATACACACACACACAGATGTGAGCATCCACATACATGTGTGCGTACACCACACATCATACTCATATACACGTGGACATACTCTGTCGCACATGTACATGCAAAATTTAAAAGTAAGCAAGCACACCGACTACCGCACGGCTCTGATTTCTTAAGTATTCTCCCAAATCCACGCTGTTCACACGACTGAGTTTTGATGGTACAGAGAGAATTACTTTAAGACAAACTGAAAAGTTAGTCTTGTTCTCCCATGGGAAGGAAAAGTAAGAGTGGGGCCATCTGCCCACCCCTGTGGAGGACCCCTGCTGGCAGAACCAGAGAGCTGAAGAGCTGGCCAAGACTCTGTCCTCAGTGCCCTCCAGGGCCCACAAAAAGGTTGGACCCCCACAGCATGGTTTGAAAGCAAGTGAAAGAGGGGTGCTCTGCTGAGACAGGATGCAGGGGAAGCAGCAGACCTGGGGAGGCAGGGAAATGTTAGGCATGGAGATGCTGCACTGTGGGGGTCATTAAATGAAACAGAGACACCAAAAGACCTGGGGCTCCAGAGACCATCTTGACTGAAGATGAGTGATTTGTCTGTGGAACAAGAACCTGGGCCATGGCGTACCTTTATGTGAATGGATGACTGGATATATGAATAGCAGTCCTGTGAGCTACAACTGCAAGGTTCCCAGAGCCTACGTACCAACGCATCAGCTCCTAGGCTGTCCTCCCAGGCTGGAAATTCTTGTTGATGTCCTGTCGAGCTTACTTCTCAGGAGTGAACGCAACCGTCCACGGGAAGGATGGACGCAACCTTTCCCTGTTTCAGAATTGCTAATCCTGTTGATGCCCTTGAACTTGGGTTTGCTTCCTGGTATCATACTGCCAGTGGCTTAGGCTTTACTCCCCATGTCTATGTCCATGGTCACAAAGTGCCACCACAAGCTGCTTATCATCATTCCTCGTGGTTCTCGAAGCCAACAGTCCAAAAATCCTGGAAGGGGCACACTCTTTCTGAACTGGGTAACAGAAAATCCTGCCTCCTGCCTCTCTAGCTTTGGGTGGTGGCCAGCAGTGTTTGGCGGTCCATAGATAGTCCTATCATCTCACAGTGTTTTCCCATGTGTCTGTGTCCTAATTATCTGTCTTATAAAAGTACGTCATTAAAATAGCCTCCATGGTGATATGAATAGGTGATGGACCCTTTAGGAGGGGCCTAATGGGAAAAACTGTGACTCTGAAGGGCTACTGGGGTCCCAGCCTTTTCCTGTCCCTCTCTGCTTTGTCCTCTACCACATGTTCCACCGTGATGTCCTTGGTGCATTATTGTCACCACAGAGTAACAAGGCCGACTATTGTCACCACAGAGTAACACAGCCACCAAGGTAACAGGGCCAGATGACCATCGACTGCCAATTACTCTTTCCTCTTCCTAAAATCATCTCAGCCGCCCTGCCCCCAACCCCTGCACATTGGAAAGCTGGTGAACACAGTTTCCTTCCCCATGTTACCTGCATCACCACAACATCTTCTCTGGCGAGTTCCTGTAATCCCAGCATTTAGGAAGTTGAGGCAGTAGCATCCGTGAGTTCAAGACCAGTCTAGACTACATGGCGAGACCATCTCAAGCAAGAAGAAATAATTAACATCTTCATTCCTGACTGTACTATCTGCTCTGCTCCCTTATAACCCATTTGACAGACACCAGCCAGCATGACCTTTGAATTATGTGAGATCTTGTTAAGAGAAGAGTCCCCCTACTCACAGCTAGGACAAGGTCTGAAGTTGGGGATGTAGCTCAGGGGTAGAACACTTCCCTCGTTCAATCCTCAGCCTCACAAAAGAGGGAGAGGGAGAGAGGGGGGAGGTGAAGGAGCTAGATTTACCACAGCCCCTGCTCTCTAAGCCTGCCCTCCCTCTTTCCTCTTGCCATCTTGCTGTGACCTCTGCGGTCCCATGCAGCTCCTACAGAGGCTGATTCCCACCCAGGACATGTGTACTTGCTAACCCTGCTGCCCAGAGGCTCTTCTCCAGGCTGACAAGCTGCTGGCTCCTTCTCATTCTTTAGCTCCCACGTGAATGGCCAGCTATTCAAGACAGCCTTTCCCTGCAGAGTCAAGAAAGCTATCAGTCTCCCCATCACCTCACTCTCTTGTTCCAAAGCCCACAGGAAAATCTAAAACTAATTGCCTTCCCTCTCCACTTAAGCCCCTTTGAACTCTCCAGGGCCAAGAACAGAAACCTCATGGACATACCTCAAGTGATGAATGATAGCTGAATGGATGAATGGAAGTGTGGACAGAATACTGAATGAATAGAAAAAATATTTTAACTTCAGTGGCAGGCTCAGGGTTAATAATTCTAATATAGACAAGTGTTATTGATCAAGTAAAACATGACCTTAAAATGCTGAGCTGCAGACTCCCAGCCAAGAGCCAAGAAAACATACTGAGCCCAGACAAGAATAGACACTGGGTTTCTTTTTCTTGTTTTTCCTTCCAGGGAAAATGAGGGAAGATGTTAAAAGCAAAAAGGACAGGGCATTAGAGCCTGCAGATGTGACTGAAGGGCAAAGAGACAAAAAAGTGGTGAGGAGGAGAGAGGTGGGTCAGGCGGCTTTTAAATGACCAGGTTGAACTCGGAAGGGGACGGGTCGTGTTACCAAGGACAGCTGCAAGAGACCTCAAGGCACCAAGTCCAAGGACTAAGTCAGCAGTGTCCAGGCTCTGACACGAAGCTTCCCTCCCCCTGCCCCCATTTTGTCTTCTTCCTCCTCTTTCTCCTCCTCCTCCTCTTTTGAGTCAGAGTCTCATTACGTAGCCCCGGCTGGGCTGGAACTCACTGTGTAGACCAGGCTGGCCTTGAACTCAGAGATCCACCTGCCTCTGCCTCCCAGGTGCCAGGATTCAAGACGTGTACCATCATACCCTATTTGGTCTGTATTCTTGTTCTTGAGATATTGTTGTTGTGGGGTACTTACCAGAGAAGACTGCTTGGACATGGGTTTAAGAAAGTCTGTATTAGCCAGCCAGTGACTACACTGGGTGTTCAGGATCCCAGTGTAGCCCTGAGCCTTCCTCACGATGAGCTTTTTAAGCACAAAACCATGTCCTGGGATGACATACTTCAGTTAACAAAAATAGGTAGCCAGAAGCGGAACTACAGAAGCCAAAAAACAATATTAGTACATTTAGAGACTTTCCCAGAACTATGGACTTGGATGGAATAGGCCTTTGTTTTTATTTTTGTCAGGTGGTGCTGTCTACAAGCTGAGTTTTACAGCCTGAATGACACTTCCATCATGGAGTCAGTTGTGCTAAGGTCTGGGGCCCTGCTACAGTGTGAGCAGAAATAAACCAAAAACAGGAAAGAAGAAAGTGCCCAAATAGAAATGGTTTACAAAATGATGCACAAATAGCAAATTATTTACTCGGTAAATGACATGGTTGCAGATATCATTTGTATGTTTTTCTAAAATTAACACATTACCTGAATCATTTTGAACAGTTAAAAACAAACCTTAATGGTGGAACAGAATCCTGTGTATCAAATGCTATACACCCCTGCTTCACTCAGCTACAGTGAATAATGCTTGTAAAATGTCTGCACCACACCATATTAACATGGGGTTGATGAAGAGAGTCGCTTGCTGAGAGAGAGCCAGGAAAGTAGAAAAACAGAGAAGCAAGCTGTAGCCATTTTGTCAACAACCCAAGGACTTCTGTGCTAAGCCCTTACTTAGCAGGCCTCTCGGCTCCCATGAGGAGCCAGGGAGACTAGTTGTCCACAAGGGGGCGGTATCTAGCCAATCCTCAGGCCAGTAGCTGAAGGAAATTCAGTGACAGAGATCAGAATTCAAGGTCAGCCTGGGCTACAGGAGACCCTGACTCTTAGGAAACAACCAACCCAACAAAAATAAACAGGGTGGTAAGATTTCTCTAAACCAGAAAACCCTCCGACTCACCAGCCTATGGCCACACTACCAGCTCAGCCCTTCCAGGTCATCCCTAAAGACAGAAAAGTCCTGCCCCCAGGCAAAGGTCTCTCCAGGGAAGGACACTAGGCTGTTATTTCTGAAGCTGAGAGTCGGGACATCTTCAAATTCTCAGATCTGAACAAATCAGGAAGGTGTCCCTACCTCCTCCTAAATCCCGGCTCCCAAATTGTCAGCTTGAGCAGGAAAGAAAAACGAATGACCTGACCAGTGCCCCAAGGGAAATAAAAGATTATCACTCGAAACAGCAGTCAAACATGAGCACGTGCACACCCCTTTTCCCTGGTGTGTACTGGCATCTACACACAGACACGCACTGCACTTACAGAACTGGGGTTCTGATTCTGAGGCTTTGGGAATTACCAGCAGGGGCGGGTGTCAATTCGGATTGGGTGCCCTTCCCCGCAGAGTGTCTGCAGTAGTAAGGCTCGAAGCCAGCGAGCCTGAGACCTGGCACTTCTGTGTTCTGGGAGGTGTTGATGCTGTTTGGTGGAGAGTGGGGTTATGTTGATGATGGTATAGGACTCGTGTGTCTATTTCCTACTTTCTCATTAGCTTTGGCATCTTCAGAAATAAACCTCCCCCGAGGCCGAAGAAGAAACTCAAGTGAAGAGAGTCCATCCTAAGGATAATTCCTGATATCCGTACTTAATCCTTGTAACTCCCAGGAAGTAGGCATCCTTATTTCCATTTCCAAATAGGAAAGCAAAAATCTCCAAAAGGCTGGTGAATCTTGGAGCCTGGATTTGATCTTGGTCAAAGGTCCTGCTGGACATTCTAGCTCCAGGGTAAAGAAGCTGATCGACTGAAATAAGGAGAGAGAACGTGCAAACGTAAGTGATTTTTCAGCGAAAGTGTAAAGGCAAGCACTGTAGGAAAGCTTGGTAATGACAATCAGGATCAGAGGCACACGGGAGGCTGCCCTGGCATGCGGGAGGCTGCCCTGGTGTAATAGGAAATGCATAGCTCCTGAAGAGACCTCCGTGTCAAGCAGAGCCCAGCGGGCATTTGAGATGATGTAGCTGCTAGAGTCCTGACCTGCCTCACAGAATAGAACACTATGCATTATTTAGACCAGAACGTCCTTTCTATTTTTGCATTCTGAAGAAAAGAGTATTCATGGCAAAGGCTGTTGGGTTTGTTTTTTGTTTTGTTTTTAAGCTTTTAGTAGATCAGAATTCCCCAAGCTATCTCTCCTTTAAATGATGAATCCAAAAAGTGGAAAAACAGATGTTTAGGTGCCCGGGAAACTGATTAACACATTTCACGGTATTTAGATTTCTGCCTCTAAATGAAAACGGTACCTTTTTATTAGTCAAACAGTGGACATTTGGGTTCTGAGGTTTGAGTTTGGTGTGTGTGGGCAGGAGAGGGTTCTATAAACAGCAGGACATTACCAGTAAATCTAGCTTTTGTGTAAAATAATCTTAATACCCAAAATAGATGTGTATCGGTCATGTCTTGGGTAATAAGCAGACTTTCCTTATTAGCGAGGGTCAGCATGAAAAAAAAATCCAATTCTAATGCATTCCATTACACAGGATTTAACTCAATCTACAGACCTTTCTCTGTGCAATTCAAGCATTACCTTCAAGAGACTTGTAATTTAAACTGGGCCTGGTGGCTCACCTGTAATCTTGTCACTGGGGAAGCGGAGACAGAAGGATGACAAGTAAGAGACTCACCTGGGCCGCACAGCAAGATCCTGTTGAAGGAGGAAGGAAGGGAGGGAGGAAGGGAGGAACTTCATCTGAAAAGCAGGAGAGATAGACTAGTAATTATAGCAGCCATGACCCAGCTGGGAGGACTAAGAACTACCTCCTGCCTCCGAGCCCATCTCGCAAGTCTCTCCCAACCTTTAGTCTGTTGTGTGTCCCCAGTCTGTCATTTAAGTCCTCCAACTCTCCCAGTGAATGTGCTGTCCCCCAACACTGACTTGTCCAACACACTGCTACCAAGCTCACCTTCCTAGCTCAAAGGCACGCTGGATGTCCAAGCTCCAGGTCCTTCCGTGGATTTCGGTTACTTGCAAAGCTAGTCCTTGTCAATGTCCTCCACAGTTCAGCTAGAAACCACCACATCAACATGATGAGCACGACTCCACAATCCAGCTTCCATCCAACTGACACTCGATGGCTTCAAGCACCTTGCACACCTTTCCACTTACACTCCAGTCCTGACTTTGCCCCTCCAGCAGGGTTTGGGCTGTGATTTCCTGAGATAGGATAGACTTTGTTCTGTCTACCCCACTGTGATCCCTTAAGACTGAAAACTGTGTGCTAGCTGCCTTCAGGTGGTCAGTGAACAACAGTAGCTGGGTACATAGTAAACCCTCAGTAAGCCCAGTTCACTCTGACTGGGTTTTCACTCGACATCTCAAGCTTTATTGACAGCAATCCACAGTTAAGTCCATCCACATAGACTTGAGTAGGCAGAAGTGAATTGGAACCTTTAAGAGTGACTTAAAGTATATTTAAGAGTTCAGTGGACCCGTTAGTTCCCTGATAGACAATTTGCCTGGTCTTTCAAAATGAACGTGTCACAGAAGAACATCCCACCAGGAGAAACAGCCTCTCATGTTCTCTCTAATTATTTCTCAGGTTCAAAAGCCTTGCCTTCCACAAAGGGGAGCGAGCTGGGAATCAGAGCAGCTGCATGGGGTAGAAGTGTTTGAAACGGCTTTAACCAACTGGTGTGCGGAGCTTTCCTCCTGACAGCTCTGCTAATTAGTAGTCCTAAACAGACTTCAGGATGCATCTTCCTACTGGGAAGTTTATTCCTCTTTTGCTCTTGATCTGTCCCTCTACTTGAATATATGTATATGTATGCATGTGTGTATGTGTGTATGCTTATATTTGTGTGTATTTACAAGTTGAAAGATAGTCACACACTCTGCTCTGATTTATAAGCATGTTTTTTTAATATTGTTTAGTATTGGTTATAGATTCAAATAGCAGAATATATATGATTTGTAAGCTGTGTCTCTCATTCCTTCTTCTTACCAAAATAGCTTATTATCCTTTCCAATCTGTTAAGAAAAATATTGTTTAATTAAGAACATCATTGGCTCACTCTATCATCAGTCCCTCTCACCAACCATCCTGTAACAGCTGTATATAGAAAAGATTTTATTGTGTTTTTTTAATCTCTCGCAAAGATGATGAAAATTAGCATTCTCCTCATATTTTAATAGGAGCTCATTAGCCGCACAAACCTGTCCATCAGCACATCCACCTGTGAGTGGTTTCTAACTTTGGCATCCTGGGATTCTGGACACAGAGCAGTGGAGAGGCTTGGGACAGGGGAACTGCTAGGAACAGCTGGCCTGGGCAGTCTGGTGGAGGCAAGTCCTCATGGGCCTTCAGTACTATCGATTTTAGATGTTTAGATTCACTTCAGTATTTTATCATTTCAGGGTTTCCTGGTTTTGGAAGTCTTACTTTTTTTTTTAAATGTAAGTACTTCTCAAGTCATTGGAGTCAAAAATCTCAGTGGGTGTAATTAGTGGAGCTGAGATGTGGCGCAACCTTCCACCCTCTCCTGCCACGCCTTCCGGTGCCTCAGCGCGTGGCTCTTCAAATGAGAAACTCTGGGAAAGGGCTGAAGCCTCATTAGTGCCGTTAGTGCTGCCCTCTATGTTGAAGCTTGGAGCTTAAAACCCAGCCCCTCAGACTGGTGAGCCTTCCAACAGGCAAATGGAGGGAATACCACCTCCCCTGCATCGCTATCAGCCATCCTCTCGCCTACCTGCATCTTATTGGCATTGCTTTTGACAGTTCCTGTGAAACAACAATTAGTCCTCTTCTACCGAGTGCCCAGCTCCACGTCAGGCATATTCTGTTCTTTCGCTCTCCATGGCAATCCCACAGGTCCACCTCCAGTAAGGAAGGAGCTTCAGAAACTCGAGAAAACATTGTGTCAGATTCTCAGTGACTCTAAAGCTTTAAGTCATCCCTTTCCACCTCATCCCCTGCTCACCATGTGTCTGCTCTGCTCCATTTCACCTCCATCTCAAGACCCAGAACAGCTCTCATTCTGCTAAAAACCTTTCCCCCTGCTCTTCAGAGACAGCTCCTTGCTTAGAATTTGCAGCACTTAGTGACATTTATGTACCACACGTCGTGCCTTGAATTATTTAAACGCACCTCTGTGTGTGTGTGTGTGTGTGTGTGTGTGTGTGTGTGTGTGTGTGTGCAGGGTTTCTTCAATAGATGAAAGTTCCTTAGAGCCAGAGTTGCGAGCTGCCACTGCTGTGACTCGGTTCACCACCCAGAGCCAATGCTAATGATGACCTGCTAAGGGACACAGTCCTCCCAGGCATGTCAACGAACAGCGTTCTTGCTGCATGCAGTCTGTCTCCTGCAACTGAACTAAATTCAGATAAACATCGCGATAGCTCAAAAGACTGCAGAGAGATGCTTCACCTTAACTGGCATCTTTTGCGGAGGATAGAGGGCTATACTCAGGGTTTGGAGGTCTCTTGAGGGTTTGCACCATCTCTGATGAGTATTATAAAAGGTGAAGAATAAAGAGATCCATGGGAGCAGGAATAATGGCTCAGTGCTTAAGAGCACTCACCGTTCTTCTTCTGGAGGACCCAGGCTCAGTTCCCAGCATCATGTGGCAGCTCCCAACCACCTGTAACTCCAGCCCAAGGGTCTCTGAACCCTCTTCTGGCCTCCACAGGTACTACTGCAAAACACTCATACACATAAAATTAAAAACAAACAAACAAAAAACCAAAAACAACTAAGAGATCCTGGTTGTAATCAAATGACAAATGCAGATTTGAGCAAGGGCGAGATGGCCATGACATTGGTCTCCTTCTCTCAGGAATGTGTCCCTGATTGATGAGTGTCAATCTTACTGATCTACAAATACATACTTCTTATACACTGTATATACATAGGTACTATCTACTCTGTACATAAGCTGGGGGCCTACAAAGTGCTTTTTGCAAGCATCTGCTCAAAAAGAGGATGCATAACTTATGTGATGGTTAATACTGTCAACTTGACAAGATCTGAAATCATCTCAGAGATAAGCCTGCAGGCACACCTGTGAAGGATTCTTTAGATAGATCATCCTCTGGACAGGCCTGCGGGGGATTGTCTTGAGCAGGTTCGCTGAGACGGGAGTAGCCACACTTGGCTGGGGTCCTATACTGCATGAAAAGGAGGAAACAGCAGCCATTGCTCTCTGCTTCTTGACAACTGCCCATACCATGTGACCAGCTGCATCCTCAAGTTCCTGCTGCCAATGACTTCCTGCCCTAAGGGACTGTACTCAGGAACTAAGAATCCAAATAAAGCTCTTCACCTGTAAGTTGCCTTTGTGAGGTATTTCATCTCTGTTACATGACATAAGACAACTTAATTAAAGAGGAGAAGTAACTGGGGGGGCTGAAGAGATGGCTGAGTGGTTAAGAGCACTGCTTGCTCTTTCAGAGGTCCTGAGTTCAATTCCCAGCAACCACATAGTGGCTCAAAACCATCTGTAATGGGCTCAGATTCCTTCTTCTGGTGTACGTGAAGACAGGGCACTCATATACATAAAATACATACATACATACATACATACATACATAAATAAATCTTTTTTAAAAAAAGAGAAATAACTACAGCAATGAGAAAAGAGCCATGATTCTGCTACCCAGGGATGCAAAGCAAGGGCACAGACGAAGGGAAACTCTTGTGAGTATGTATGTCAGGAAGTTTGCACAGACACGGTAGAGGCAGACTCACATCTTCAAGTAAGAACAGGACATAGTTAGGGAACTGGTAATGGGAAGAAAACTCCAAGCAAGCTGACTTCAGGCAGTGGTGGACATTCTCAGGAGAGGCACATAAACATCCACAGTGAGCAGGGATATGCTGTCACCCCAGGCCCAGCTACCTGCATCAGGACCCATCCTGACATCACACAACCCTTACAAAACACAAAGCCAGCCAAACCAGGCAAGTCTGGGGATGCTGATGACTGATAGGTAGGAACTGAGTCAGGTGTAATGAGCTGGGTGCCAGGATTTTGGAGGAGACAAGAGAAGTTTAAGATAGGATCTTTGTGCTCAAAAAGCTAAATATCTGTTCTGGAAGCATGACTAATGCATACAGAAATTTGAATATAATTTCAATAGCAGTATAGTCAGTGCTAAATTACATTCCTCTGACTGTATAACACGACAGTATTTAAAAGAGTTAAAATTTTGTATGACTGCAGGTGTTTCATAGTGGTACCATTACAGAAATGCCATGAGATGGTACATGAAAATGCCAATCCACTCCTGTAAGCACCCTGGATAAAGCCCACTGGGCTACCACAAAAGGAAGAGAGAGAAAAGGGGGGGGGAGACATTAAAGTAGAAGAGGATGTGAGTTAAGAAGAAGAGGTTCAGCACCAGGAGGGGGACAAGAGTGGTTAACGTGTGGTGGTTTGAATGAGCAATGTCCCCCAGAGGCTCAGGTATCCGAACATTTGGATCCTAGTTTGTGGAAGTTCAGGAGGCGGGGCCTCGCTGCTGGAGGAAATGCATTGGGGGGGTGAGCTTTTACAGTTGAACCGCTTCGCCCCCCACTTCCAGTGCCCTCTCTACTTTGTGCTTGCTATTAAAGGTGTGATCTCTCAGCTTTGTTTTCCTGCTGCCACGCTGGCTGCTTACTGTCATGCCTCCCCCACCGTCATGGTCTCTCATCCCTCCGGAACAGCTAGCCAAAACAGACTCTTCTTTAAGTTTCCTTGATTGTGGAGTTTTATCACAGCAACAGGAAAGTAACCAATGCAGGGTGAAAATGACCAAAATACACTGTACACGTGTCTGAAGATGTCAGAATGAAACCCATCACTGCATGTTATCTATACTGAGGAGTCGGTGCAAATCCACTTTCAACTTGGGCTGGCTTTGCCTGGGTTTCTCCTTTCACGACATGTGGAAAAACCTCTCATGTTCCAGATAGTTTGGATTCTAACTTGAGACCTCTAAGGAGACCAATTTCTAGGCCAGGCAGGAGGCCTCTATGCTGGCTAGTTTTATGCCAACTTGACACAAGGTAGAGTCATTTGAGAAGAGGGAACCTCAATTGATAAGATGCTCCCACCACATTGGCCAACGGGCAAGCCTGTGGGGTGTTTTTGTTTTTTATTGATGATTGATGTGGCAGGGTCCAACTTACTGTGGGCAATGTCACCCCTAGGCAGATGGTTCTGGTTTCTATAAGAAAGCAGACTGAGTAAGCCACGAGGAGCAAGCCAGGAGCACAAGCCAGCAGCACTCTTCCATGGCCTCTGCATCAGTTCCTGCTTCCAGGATCCTGCCTTGAGTTCCGGTCCTGACTTCCCTGGATGATGGACTAAAGGATGTCAAATTAGGTAGGTGTGGTGGCACACATCTGTTGTGTGATATTTTGATTGTGTCCTGACAAACAAAGCTTGCATGGAGTCAGAGGGTGGAGCTAGCCACTAGCTGACAATAGAGGGTTGGAGGACTATAGACGGAGAGGAGACAGGAAGTAATAAGGCGGGGCTGAGGAGGGTCTTGGCCCTTTTGGACGGAGGAATGGTAGAGGTAGGAAGCAACTGTGGCTGCTCTCCTGCTTCTCTGATCTTTCAGGTTTTTACCTTGATATCTGACTCCCCCACCAAAATTAATAAGATTAATTAGATTAACGATTCACACACCTTTAATCACAGCACTTGGGAGGCAGAGGCAGGCAGATCTCTGTGAGTTTGAGGCCAGCCTGGTCCCTTCTTCAGATTGCTTTTGGTCATAGTGTGATCACAGCAATCGGAACCCTACCTAAGACAGATTCTGACCTGGCAGGTGGGTTGCAGGAGGAACTGGTGGTACCACACTGTCGCCAGATTCCATTTGCTCCGAGACCTACTATGCGAAAGATGCCCTGTCAATTTGCAGGATGTTAAAAGCAATAGACACAGTCACACTGTGAGGGGAGTTGAGACTCACAGAGCTGAGTCAGGCAGGGCATTTATTCATGAGGCAGCTTCTAATGTTTCCCTGATTAGAAAACCCACAAGAATGATTCCACCACAGAAGCAGATGTTGCATGCCGCCATTTACAAGTCTGTCCGAGGTCATACAAGCATCTTATTTTAACAGCTCCAAAAATGTTACAGTGACACCAAATTTGTCTCTTGAACTTGCTAAGAACTCCCTCCCACACAGCCCTCTTCAATATTGCTGATGCACAGGAATTTGACAGCCCAGGTCTCCTAGCTGAATTGCCACAGAGGTCCAGGCTGCATGGGGGCTTCTCTGTCCTGGAGTCTCCCAGGAGTGACTGTCATCACCACAGGGAATCACTTCACTTCATGCACAGCCAAATCCAGCTCTTACAGCAACTGGCCGTTTCCATGTCTTAGCACCCCCTAGCTTCATCAACCCAAGCCCATTGGTTCCAGAAGGCTCAGGCAGTGAAGGAAAAAAAATCAGTATTTTGTGACTCCTGCCTTCTGAGTACTAACCAGGCCAGACCTTGTTTAGCTTCTGAGATTGGATGAGATCAGTGCATTCAGGATGGTGGGGCTGAAGGTCCACTTGCTGTCTTCCAAAGTCACCTACTGACCCACACGTTTCATGGGCACACATATTTGAAATTTGTATCCTTTGGGATCTTCCTAAAATCGTGTAAGTGCTCCAGCCTTCGGGCTTGAAAAGAAGACCTTTGTTCTTTTCCTGCTTTACAGGAAAACTGTGTAGGTTCAACCACAAAGGATATACAGTCCACAGATTTATGAAAAAATAAAGTGAAAATAAAATGAAAAAAGAGGAAGGGCAAATCAAGGCTGAAGTTACTTTAAGTTGTAAATTCGAGCTCTGTTCTGATTCGTCTGGTTTCCCAGAGGAACTGTGTCCAGCCATGCGGCTAAGGAGTGCATCAGAGAGCAAAAGGTGAGGGCGTAGATTCTCAGCCACTTTACCACGGTTAACTACTAGGCGGTGAGACTCGGGTGTTATAGTTTCTTCAGGGGATGGTGAGCATGTGAGTGTGCTAGTGTGGAAAACAGCGGGTCATAAGAGTCCAGGCGAGTTTTTCAATTTGGTCGGCTTTGGTCATTCACATCACGCACAGATGCTGGGTATGTAATGACAAATTCTTTATGAGTTTCGACAAATATAATTCTATTGTCAGAACAAGAAATGCAAAGATATTTTTCACCCACGGACAGCAAAGAATGTTCCAGAACACACTGTTGCAGCTATTAGCTGCAAGGCTAAGGGACTCAATCCTAACGTACGCCCTGACTCTGCAGTTCCGCGTACGTCCACGAGGTGGTGGTCAAAATCTCTTGGCACCCTGCCAGGCCCACAGAAGGCAAAGTTGAAGTCCTTATTCCCAGGATGCTCACTCGAAAACCTACCTCCTCGGATCTAACAGGTGCATTGAGAGAAAAAGCAAGCGACAATTTCTGCATATATCGTGCCTTGTAAAATTCATAGTACCTTGCCATAAATGACTCTGTTTGATAGGCAAAACCCCGTCATGTGCTTACAAAGGGATCATTAAACAGGACGTGCCTCTCTACCCCTATAACCCCGGCACTAGGAGGCAGAGGAACCGGGTGGAAGTAGCTTGGGCTACAACCTGGATTTTGTTTTTAAAAAAAGGGGGTCTGGGGGGAGAGGACATGATCAAAATTAGAAATTTGTCATTGAAGAAATTGAGAAAGTTAAAGACCAACCCTGACACCTCCCACCCACCACCCACCTCCCACCCTCACTCTCCACCCCTGCCCCACCCCCCACCCCCACCTAGGACAAATATGCCGAGAAATTTTAAATGGGGAACCTTTTTTTTTTTTTTTTTTTCCTAACTCCAGATCTGAAACTACCACACATAACTGCCTCCCGGAGCACACCTGGAACATTCCAGAATGTCGCCTGAGGATGATGTTCCCTTGCCCCCAGGTGTTTGTATTAAACTGACATCCCACCACTCTTATTCCCAACCCAGCCTTCAGAAATAACATGGTCCTCCTCCCTGTCCTCCCAGAAGCCAGGTACAGCTGAGGTAGCAGGGCCCCATTTTTTGGTAATAATATGAAGCCTTAATCCTTCTTAGTCTTCCTCTGTGATGGCCATATGGTGACTGATACTGTTTAATGTCACAAATCGTGTTAGAATCATCAGCAGGGGCGGGAAGGCTGTGGCGGATGAGCTGTGTGGAAGCCCCCGCCCCAGGTATGGGGAAGCTGACCTCCAGCCCTGCTTTGTCCACATAGCTTAAAAAGAAAATGTAGATTAGTAGTGGTGCAGGCTTTTAATCCCAGGCAGAGGCAGGTGCATCTCTGTGATTGAGGTCTACAGAGTGACCAGGACAGCCAGGGATATACAGAGAGACCCTGTCTCTAAATAGATAGATAGAGAGATGTAGATTTATTTATTTTATGTTATGAATGTGGGTGTCTTGCCTACATATATGTGTGTGCACCAAGTGCCTGCCTAGTGCCCATGCTGGTCTGAGCCGGGCATCTGACTCTCTGGAACTGGAGTTACAGATGGCTGTGAGTTGCTGTGTAGGTGCTGGAAACCATGCTGAGGTCCTCTGGAAGAGCAGCAAAGGCTCTTAACCACTGAGCCATCTCTCCACTCTCCAGGGGCATCTTTTTACATCAGCACATTGGCCCACAATCCTAAAAGGTAGCACCCATCAGAGGTGCTATGGGCCCAGAAGCGTCTGGATGCACACGCACCCAAACCTGGGGAGTGGCTAACAGTCTTATCATTTTTTTTCAGGTGAGGCTAACAGAATGCAAGGAGATTAAATCATTGGTAGAAGGCCTTAGAGCCGGTGAGTGGAAACCCCTACACAGAATGCCAGGAAGGTAGCCAGCCTCTGATGCTGCCTTCCAAAGGCTGGCCATGGGCGCTCCCCTCTCACCTGTAGTGATGTGTTAGGCAAAGTGCAATCGTTAATGGTCGTCAGAAATTTAATTTAGTAAGACAACCCCAAGACAGCCACCAGAAGCAAAAAGGAAAAGAAGGGACAGGCTGGGGCCATGGCTCAGTTGGTGAAGTGCCTGCCACGCGGGCCTGAGGACCTGAGCTGAGTCCCTGGCACGCACTTAAGAAGCTGGGTAGTGGGTGGCATGCTGTTGTCCTCTCAGTGCTGGGGAGTCAGACACAGGTGAACCCCTGGAGCTTGCAACCCAGCCAGCCTGGAAGAGCCCCTGGCCTCCCTGTGAATGTGCACACACACACACACACACACCACCACCACCACCACCACCAACAACAACAACAACGAAAACCCCGAAATTAAAAGTAAAAAACCCACTGAAATGTTCTCTGTTTGGAGAGTTGACCCAAGCTCCTCAGGAGTCAGGCTTCTACAGATGACAGACATTCACTCCTTGTCACTGTTTCCCAAGAGAAAGAGACACAAAACCAATGCAGTTTTTAGGTATAATACAGAGATTTTATGTAAACCTTGAAAGGCCGTGAAAACGCAGAACAAAGACAGTCTTCTTGATTCTGAAGAGTTGATCATCAGGGACCCAACCCCCTCCCAGAACTGGTGGTCTCCCTCCTCCTTCCCCGTAATTAAATCATCTTCCTGGCTGTTGTCAGAGCCGCAGCCTGGGTCACGTGACTGTCACTTTACAATCTGCTTATGGCCCTGCTTGTGATTCTCACTCCAAGACATAGTGACAGCTCATTTAGAATCAATCAAACATTTATTAGTAGAGGGGGAGCCAGGGGCACAGTCTCCAGTGCAGTTCTCCAGTTCAGAGCCACAGGCAAGGGCAGCAGTGGAGATACCTAGCTGTGGGGGTGGGAAGGCGGGTGGGGGAGGGGAAATCTCTGCCTTGTCAAAGCACTGTGAACCTTGGTCAAGGCCTGCCTGAATCTGCTCCCTCCAGGCTGTGGATTTCAGGCCAGTCTGATACCCTTGATTCCTGGGGGACTTAAGAGACAAAGGAAGTGAAAGATTTCATCCCAGGAAGGACTGGAGAGCGACTTGAGCAGATGAGCCGTAAAGACAAGTCTTAGCTGCTGTAGGGAGACCTTTAGACAGAGTGGCTTAAAAGACAGAACTTTATTTCTCCACTGGGTGGGGGAGGGGAGGCAGAGGGGCGTAGGAAGCTCAATGTCAGCACATGGGCAGGTCCAGGGTCTGGTGAGGTCACTCTCCTTAGCTATAGATGGCGATCTTCTCCCTGTATCTTCATCAGGCAGAGAGGGGAGGCATGCCCACCATCTCACCAGCTAACCAGCACCTAAGGACCCCCATCTCCTAGTGCCATCCCCTTGGGAATGAGAGTTTCAACATAGGGACTTGAACACAAACGCACAGACCACCGGGATTAGAATGCGATACATTTGAAAACCGTGGTTGAAGTCTGACAGCTGAAGAAATTTAACCTAAGTTATTTAACCTAAGCTACTTCCAAGCAGAAGTGCTTTAATGCCCAGAGGATAGGAGCTATCTGTGTAAAATACAAAGAGTGGCAGAGAGCTGTAGGGAGCGTCTCATGGGAGTGAACTTCGCTTTGGGACTTTTTTTTTTAATTAGATGTGGAACTAGGAAATGTTTCACCATATCATCCCTCCCCACCCCCCAACTTGGTATGTAGTGTGGTATGTGTACCTGTACATGAGTGTGTGTATATGTGTGGACATGTGCATGTAAAAGCTAGAGGCTGACCATGGGTGTTTTCCTCAATTGTTCTCTGTCTTACATTTTCAGAAGATCCCTCACCAAACCTCGAGCTCACCTGTTCAGCTAGGTGGGCTGGCCTAGCATCGGAGATCCACCCAACACTGGAATCACACATGCACACCACTGCTCTTGGCTTTCACGTGGATGCTGGGGGATGAGAATTAAGGTCTTTCAGCTTGCAGAGTAGGCACGTAACTGGCTAAACTACCCTCTCACCTCTCTGTCCTTATGTCGTGTGTGACCTCATCTCCATGGTACCGGAGGTCTTGTGACAAGTCCACCAGCACCCTTATGATACCGGAAATGCACCACCCCGTGACACAGTTGAGAAAGTAAATGAATGAGGAGTAAATGGTTCAGTGGACACAATAATATCATGAGAACACTTGAGTCAAAGCTAGTGCTCAATTTCTTCCCTTGATGTCCTAGTTTCTTGCACTGCAGTGTGGTAAATATTGTTCCTGGCAAAGGCATCTGGAAAAGAACGAGAAAAAAAAAGCTGGGGTGTCCAGATGGATCTGACACGGATGACAATGGCCAGAAGTGAAAATCCCCCAAGACTGATGAGTGGTCCTCTCCCATCCACATGGAGCCAGTGCAGTCTCGTCCAACGTGTTTCCATCTGAATTCTTCACAGCTGAAATGATGATGTCCGCTAGTCTCGGGCCAGCATTCCAGACCACCTGAAGTGGCTGAATTGGGCCAGGCCAGACGCCTTGGTGCTGCTTAGTGGATGAAGAGCGGCACTGTGACCTCCTCACTCTCCTTGCATGCCACCAACTCCTCTTGTTACTGCCTCTTTCTTTACTCCCTTTTCTCCTCATCATCTGGGCCTTGTAATTATTATCTGACATCAGTATTATTTGGTGCTAAAGACCTTGCTGCCTCTTTGTTAGTATAAAGGTTGTCTTGATTAGCGAGATAGCTCAGTGGGTAGAACTGCTGCCTGATGTGAGCAAAGCCCTGAGTACCAGTTCCAGCACTGCATACCCTAGGCATGTGGCACATGCTTTTAATCCCAGCACTTGGAAGCCAGAGACAGGAGGATCAGAAGTCCAAGGCTATGCTGGAGCGATGGCTCAGTGGTTAAGAACTTTAGCTGTTTTTCCAGAGGACCTGGGTTCAATTCCCAGCACCCACATGGTGGCTCACAACCATCTGTTAGTCTAATTCAGGGATCTGATGTCTTCTTCTGGCTTCTGTAGGCATCAGGCGAGCACATGGTGCACAGACATAAAACATCCAAACCCATAAAATAAAAAGAAATTAAAATTTGAAACAGGAATTTCAGACTGGAGGGATGGCTCTGTGACTAAGAGCCTTTGTTACTCTTACAGAAGACCCAGGTTCAGTTTCGATCACCCACATGGTGGACAACCATTGGTAATTCCAATCCCGGAGGATCCAATGCCTCCTTCTGATTTCTATGGGCACAAGGCACACATGCGACGCACACACTTGCATGCAAGCAAAACAATCATACACGTTAAATAAAACAAATCTTTAGAATTTTAAATAAAAAGAAGCCCAAGGCCGCTTTAAGCAGCCTGAGCTGCATGAGACCCTGTCTAAATATATCCTTATTACTCCAGGTCCCTGAAGACTACCACTGTAGATCCACAGCCAGGATTTAAACTTCACTGCAGTGAGAGCCTTGAGCTCTATCTATTCTGTCTAAAAAAAACAAAAAACAAAAACCACAAAACTTGCACATTTCATCTTGCCCTACCCCAGCCTTATCCAGCATGACTCCAACCATTCTTCTGCAAGACCCTTACCACAGACTTGGTGCTGCAGAGCTCTTCAGCTGCATGTACCCGGGGTTCAGTTCAGAATACTGTCGGTAAAGCCTGCCTCACAATCCACCTCTAGAGTGTGTACCTGTGTTTTTATTGAGTTACAGTCATGTTTTTTTCCCCCACAATTTAGATTTGTCCCTTCTGCTCAGAGCCTCCTGTGGCCTCCCTGCTTCCACAGGACGAAGTTTAAGCGTCCTCCTGCCTGTCATTGGAGACCCTAGAAAGCCTGTCGCAACTTACCCATCCAAGTGCATCCGCTTCACATAAGACACCTTCCTTTTACCACTCCACATCCCTGCCCTTCCCCTCACTCCATCTGGATTTAACAAAGCTGAGGGTCTTCTTCCCAGGACCCCTGCCCTGGACACCATCCTGAGACCAGTGCATCTTCAGCACCTGCTTTTGGCTCAGGACTACCCTAGCAAACCTGCCCGGGCTCTCTTAACTCCTCATAGCAATCCTGTGTTACAGACAAAATACATCCCGTTGTCCCACAGCACAGAGCACAGGGCACGCAGCAGGTGAAAGATGAGGCTCACACAGCAGGTGTGCTGAGCTGCGAGCTTCCCTCCATCACATCAGGTGGTCACAGGAGAGCCCAGCATTGGCTCTTGTTCCAATCGCATGCATTCGCTCCAGACAACTATGTGTACAGAGCTGGCACCAGACGTGAGGCTGGCAGTGTGGGAGACGGACAGGTAACCCGGGCTACACTGAGAACAGGCACGGGTTGCCTTCTTGACAGCGCATCTTGTGTCCTTTCTTCCCTTATGTCGTATCAAACCGGATGTGTCCAGATTGGGGCCTTTGAATTCTGGGTAAGCAGACGCGTTGATTTGCAATAAGCAAATTCAGATCTGGCACGTGTCAGTTACCACTGAGCTCTGGGTAGGAAGTGTCTCTGCTCTCATCCATTTTTAATGTCACAGCCAATCTAGCAGAAAAGATCGCCTCCAGATAAAGTCATCGGAACAAGGGCTTTGTCATTTCAGCACTCTTCGGCTAAGAAGAGACACGCGCAGTCACTCTGCTTGTCCCTGGTCCTGGACTTCCTAGGGGGATGGGACTTGGAACGAAGGACCAAGGACAGTTTTCCCTCACAGCTTTGCTTTCAACCCCAGGGTTATCCTGCAAAGTCGAATGTAAAAAGCCTCTGACACTTTCCTTGGGGCCTGACCCCCAGCAATGCTGAGGTTGCCACTTTTTTAGTCCAGTTCTACTGACGACCGGTTAGTTACATGGCAAGCCACGTTTTTAACTCCGCATGCTCCCGTCGCCTCGGTAAAGGGAGGTGATTGCACTAAATCACAGCTTGATTTTTGAGGACTGAGCTACTGATGAAATCGCCTTGTAAGTTCCTAGTCTGTTAAGCATAAAATGCCATGTTATCAGGCAGAGTCACAAATGCCCTGGTTCCCTTTAGGAAACAAAATGCAAGTCGTCAGGCTTTTGAAAGAGAGAAAATACCCGTCCTTTGTGATGCTACACTGTCTTCCTGTATACAACATAACAAGATTGTACACTGAGGCAGACAGGAAAAATCCAGCTGTCATAGCCAAGATTTAAAAAACTTACAAAATCAGGGGAAATACTCCATTTTTAACCAATTTTTTTTTCTTTTTTGACACACAAGCCATGAGATACATATATACAGCTACTTTATTCTGGCTTCTATCATGGAATTACTAGAGAAATTCTAATCCCCAGGCCCCAGCATGGTTTGTTTCTGAATTCTAAGGTTACTGATTATTTTTTCCTTTGTTACCCACCACATCAGGCCTGCTTCCCCCACTGGCTGCTATGGCAGTCACTGAGATGATGGTTTCACAGGGAAGATCATTCACAAAGCAACCAAACGTGAAGAGATGGGAGACTCAACACACGAGCTCCTGCCTCTCCGAGGATGGGAGTTAGGATGGTATGGGATAAAGAAACAGTGTAGTCTGAGACATGGGGAGAAATGGGTGGAGCCAGGGGACCGTGATTGGCAGTTCTGCACATGATAGTGGAACTTCATGGTTCTTCATAGTACATTTATCCAGACCCCCCCAAAAAAAATGGGAGAAGAGTTTGGGTTCTCTGAGGTCATAGGTCATTCATCAGAAACTTGTACAGAACCAAAAATGTCATCACTAGCATGATCCAAGGGTAGAGTTTGGGTTCTCTGAGGTCAAAGATACTTACACAGAATCAAGAGAAAGGTTGGTGCTCTCAGCCAGTTTGAACTACCTCCAAGCTCCTGAAAAACAGCTTAGGCAATGTTAACATCCCAGGGTGACTCTTTGGTCAGCAATGTTGGTGTAGCATGGATAGCAAGTGCTCCACTCAGGTCTGAGACCTCTGTAGTTGATCTGAAAGCCAAGCAACTAAAACCAAGGGAAGCCGGGGACTTTGTTCAAGTTGTCCCTGGCTTGACTTCTTTTATGCTGTGTCTGAACTGTTAAGTGATAACCAATGTTTTTATGGGCAGAAAAAAAGTCAATAAGACAGATTTCAGGTGGATGGGTGTGGTGCATGCCTTTAATCCCAACACTCTGGGAGGCAGAGCAGGCAGATCTCTGTGAGTTCAAGGCCAGTCTTGTCTATAGAACAAGTTCCAGGACAGCCAGGGCTACACAGAGAAACCCTGTCTTGAAAAACAAAACAAAACAAAACAAAAAATACAGATTTCACTCTGAAATAAACAAGTAAAACAAGGACAAATAAGCACCTGGTTATAAGTGGAGAAGTAAATGGTTTGGGCAAAGTTCAAGTAGTGGGGGAAACAAACGCTTGGTTTAGAAGGGAGAAGGAGAGCCTGGGAGGCAAGGCTTGGGTCCGGGAGTACGGAGAAACTCAAGCTTGTGCACGTATGTGTATACTCAGGGGAAAACAGAAATAAAACAAACAAACAAAAAATGCTGAAGCAGTGAGGGGCTGGAGAGAGGGCCTGACGGCTAAGGGGGTGTGCAGAACCTCAGTTGGCTCTCAGCCTCTATGTTGGGCACCCACAAGCATCTGTAACTCCAGTCCTAGGGGGATCCTACACCTCTGGCCTCCATGGGCATTGGCATGCACATGTATAAACACACACACACACACACACACACACACACACACATCCATTTATTGAATGAAGCTAAGAACCCAGTTCAAAGTGGGGCATTAGCTTTGAAAAAAGATAAAGGGGAGCCTCTCCTGGCACATTGGCAGAGGAGGGTTGAGGCCAGTCAGGCAGGTTAGAGGTCAAGGGGAGAAGTTGGGAAGAGGATGCTCTGCCGTGATGGTGACGCTTTTCTGTAAGGTCATTCATCTCAGGAACCAGGATGTCAGGCAGCCCATAAATAGAGCCATCCCTATGAGCCTTCCAGGGGCACACAGCCTGATGAGAGAGGACAAATAAAAATCAATAGGAGCTCGTAGGTGCCATCGAAAATAAGCTAGTTACGGCTTATAAAATTTATTAACACGTATTGATCCCTGGGTGCCTTCCCAGAGAAAGTGCTTTTTTGTATTTAAAGAAGATGCGGCCAAAGTTTGCCAGGAAATGAGGATGAACCACAGCAAAAGTATGATTGAACATTCCCTGTACCAAAGGCCGAGGCTCCTCTGGGGAGTGGCGGGTGGGCTGTTGACAGCAGAGGGGGCCTCTCACCACGTCCCTGGGGCCACTGCTAGCCGCGTAGGAGCCTTCTGCTGAGCCAGCGTCTTGCTTCACATCACATCAGTGTAGGTGGAAGAATTTAGAGGCAGTACAAGTGACCCAGGGGCCATCTATCAAGGGAGATAGAATTTACTCGCTATAAAACTGTTCGAGAAAACTCCAGACTTCACTGCTGGTACAAGTTGTGTAGGCAACGTGATGTACCAAGCTAATTACTCGGAAAGGTCTCAGGCTGAAGAGATGTTGCAGATATTACAGGACACCAGCTGTTCTTCCTGAGGACCCGGGTTCAATTCCCAGCATCCACACAGCTGCTCACAACCTTCTGTAACTCCAGTTCCAAGAGGCCTGACACCCAGTTTCAGCATCTGAGAGTGAGAGCACCAGGCACGCATGTGGTGCCCAGATATACACAAAGCCAAACACGTATACACATAAAATAATAAAATTATATATGTGTGTATATATGTACACACATATATAATTTTATATATTATATATTTGTAAATTTATATAATATATAATTATACACACACACACATATGTGTAGAAGCCTCTCTCACAAAGGTTTTCTAAGGAAATGGAAACTTTGAGGATCCTGTTTTTCCAAGCTCTGGGCAGCACAGCCACCCTGAGGCTCCACTCCACTTTTCATACACTCTTGTCTCCTTTCACTTCCCTTCCTCATCTTCCTTACAGCCTTTTCCTACTTCCTGCCATCTTTCCCAGCTACCTCCTCTCGGCATCCTTTAAAAATGCATTTCTCTCTTCTTTCCCAATCTTATCACTGTTTTCATTCTTTTACCATAGCAATGGAATAAAAATTTCCTCTGCAGCAGGAGCCAGTGGTTGAATGAAAATTCTACCCCCTCAAGGAACAGTAAGATTTAATAATCTCTAATTGCTTCCAGCCCATCTGTTTATGCTCAGATCTTATCAGGTCAATATCAAAGCAACTTTGGGTGAGGACAGAAGTTAAAGCTCTCTCTCTCTCTCTCTCTCTCTCTCTCTCTCTCTCTCTGTGTGTGTGTGTGTGTGTGTGTGTGTGTGTGTGTGTGTGTGTGTGCGTGCACGCATGTTCTCTCTGGTTTTAAAGTCCGCTGCTTATTTAACCCACAGACAATGCTGTAACAAACAACCAGATACTGTCATTGCAACAGAATGCCATCCAACTCCTTGAAAAAAGAAGTAAGATAAAAAATCATCCATTCTCCAATAGAGCCACAGCTATGAATGCTCTCAGGCATCCCTTAGCCTCAGACACAGAGCCAACCTGTCAGATTTGGAGCCTCTCACAGTTCGATAAAGATCCCCATGCCTTTTCTCCTCCCCATCCAATAACATGCTCGGAAATGTCTGTTGATTTAGGCTCAGGGTACTCACTCCATCTGTGGGGTATTATTTTATGTAAATGCCAATTGGGGAATGTGCGATTAGCAACCTGCAAAATTACTTAACTTTGATACTCTGTAGGGAAAAGTGCATCTGCTTAGCCAGCCAGTTCTTCCATCGTAGCCAACCAGGTAAAAGGGCAAATCAGCAGAACCATCCAGGAGGTGCTCTCACTCTCTGTAGAGTGGAGAGTCAGAGTAGGTAGAATGGGGTGGGTCCTACCCAGAGCTCTGGAGGGTTTCTCCATTACTCTTCACAAGAATCTATTAGTCAGGTAATAATATTAGCCCATTTTACAGAGGAGAAGACTGGGGTTGAGTGGCTTGTCAGAATTACACATAACGAATGGGGTATTCAGATTCCAGTATCAGCAGTCTGCCCCTCCTGCTCCATCTTACAAGAATATAGGTTATCTACTTTTATCTTCCCACCCCACCTCTTCGTCAGCCGTAGGCAAAGCTGTGTCCTTCCTGAAACTCTCCTCCCCACCAAAAGGTGTTCTAGGCTCCTCCTCCTCCCAGAGCACCCAAACGGAGGATGCCAGCACGAGCTCCCCACTAGACTGCAAGCTCCTCAAAGTTACTGCATCCTTCACGATTCCGGCCTCTAGCTCAAGGTCCTCTCTCAGTAGTTGTTCACAGGCTGAGTAATGCTCCGTCAAATACAGTTACCACAGAGAGCAAATGTGTGATCTGTGTAACACTCGCTTACACAGTCACAATCAGCATCCCAAACCTTTTTCTCAGTCATTCCAGCTCTCGTTTGGTCTCCATCAGCTCAGCTACTAGAGCACAGCGCTAGAAACTGGGAATCTTGTCAGCAAGAAAAACCGGCTGCGCCTGGTTCTGCGGCGGAAGCCTGCGATCAGCCTGGAAAGATGGTCAGGCTTAGTCCTCTGCAGGTCACAGCCTACTGTCCTCTGCATGGACTCATATGGTAGGAAGAGTCTGTCTAAGCGTGCTCTGGGCTCCTTCTCATACAGACGCTGAGATCACCTCTCCGACATCCCATTTCCTAATATCATCATCTTGAAGGTTAGGATTTTTTTTTCACATATCCCAGGCCAAGGATGACCTTGAACTTCTGATGTCCCCGTCATTACCTCTCTAGTGCTGGGATTACAGAGATGAACCAACACACCTGTTTTTTGCAGTGTTGAGGACTGAACCTGAGGGCTTGTGCGTGCTAGGCCAGTGCTTTATCAGCTGAGCTTTATCTCCAGCTTGAAAATTTTCACCATGAATTTGGGGTGCAGCAAACACCCAGCCAATACATTCCTCTCAAGCTCGATCACAATTACCCTTCCAAATTTCCCTGATTAACTTCACTTTTTAAAAAAGAATGTGTGTTTAATTCCTTTCCCTTAGAGACAGTGTACTCTTTTCTTTGTTATTCGTGTTTGTTTGTTAGAGACCAAAGATTCGAAGAAAGGAATGAATCATAAGTTTGGCAGAGGCCCTGGATCCTAATATATGTTTGACAAATGAGTAAACTGAATTATCTTTTGACCTCCCACTACACACAATTCCGCTGTTCGTTTAAGAGACGAGCATTCATTCATCCATTCACCCATTGACTAAGTTGCTATTGCATACAAAGTCATTTGTTACCAACTGGGAACATGAAAAGGGAACATACTAACTGAACCTTCAGAAAGCAAACCTCTAGGGCTGGGGGTTTTAGCTCAGCGGCAGAGTGCTCCCCTGGCCTGCTTGACGACCTCGGTTCAGTCCTTCGGTCCTCAGTATCACTCGTGTACACAGAAGCTTGTGTCTGTAACACAAAGAAAGACATGCTCAACCTAAAAGAAAGAGTGTCCTTTGACCGTTCCCATCTGGTCAGACAGGGAAGATTTCACAGAGAGAAGGACATTGTACAAGGCCATAAGGATCGGGAATCTTTAGAAACTTGGCAAAGCAGGAAACAGAAGGCCATTCCAGATGGAGCAAGGAATCGAAGCAGAAGCGGAAAGTAGGAAAAGCCTGGGGCGTGTACTTGGAACAGAGCAAAGTTCATTTTGCTGGGACACAAAGTCAGGGATGAAGAAGGTAGAGCAGGGAGGGAAACGTCTGTGCCATCTGGAAGATGAAGCAATCCCAAAGTGGCCCAGGACAGAGATGTCAAGCTACTGGAAGAATTCCCCTAATTTACATACTCATCAACTGTCGAGCCAACCAGTGATGACTCCCAGGTCTTTGGCCCTGTGGCACGCAGGGGCTGCTGTGTATTTTCTAACTGTGGGTTACCTCCTAACGGATTTTTTTTTTTAAATCTAGCAAACATTTCACTACTGGAAGTGTCACCCACATTATATTGAGAGATGTCTTACGCATTTTTGCAGCCTGATGTGTGCAAGGATTTCCTGATTAATGCCTTGTTAGGAGTTCCTACAGCATCTTGAGAGAAGACTGCTCCCCATACTCTCCTACCCACCACTAAGTCTTTCTCAACACTCACTCTCATGACAAAGTAGGAACAAACCCCAGGTAAGTTAGCATCACACCACAGAACAAAAGTCTTTAGGAACTCAGCCTCCCATGTTGCAGTTGGAGACAATATTCCAGATACTAAAAGACAAAGGAAGTGTTTGCCTAGGCAAGCATTGTTATCACCACTGAAAGCACCATTCCTGTGCCTGTACGGTGCTGGTCACTAGACTACAGAAACGTCCTGTGTGGGCTTGGGTAAATTTTCCAGCCTCTCTAAGCCTCAGGGTTTTCTTCTGTAAGTAGTCATGACGGTAGTGCATGTGTCTGGGGCAGAGGAGGTTGCTATCACCCACCTTTCAAGAATATTATAAGGCCCTATAAGACTTAAGTATAAGGGGTTTATGTGGTTTTCAATGACTGATAACAACTTATGAAATTTTCAATGTATGTATCTTAGAATATATCTTGCTATATGTATATATATTTATATATTTACATATATTTACACATGTGGACATCTATGCACAGCCATATAGAGTAAAAGTGTGTACAGTCTTGCTTTGTTCTTTAACAATGTCCTAATGAGCAATTCCTAAGGAGATCAATGCCATAGGACAAATGAGGCATTCACCAAAGGCCATTCAGCAAACTGATGGTTTGGATCAGAAGGAGCCATCCCTTTCCCTTACCCCTGACTCTTTTCAACACAGCACAGCATCCAAGTTCTCTTTAAAACCGTGTGTGTAGAACCGTAAACGAAAATCAGGAAAAAAGTGCATCGGATTCTATGATAGAGAAGGTAGGAAAGGAAGCAGTTAACTCTCCTTTGGGAACCTTCTTGTCAACTAAGTCTGTCTAGGACTTCTACCCCTTCTCTATGCGGCCTGCTTCTTCAGCTACCAGGCATATTTCTCTCCTCTTTTCTGGGCATCTTTGATTATTTAGTAAGTTCCTCCAAAGATGGGATTCCGCACTTAAGTTCACGCTAAGTGAAGCGACTGAGGCTTCCTCAAGGCCAAGGTGCATATATCTTAATCCTTTGTCTCCCCATCACCCAGGACCTTGTGGGCAGCTGTGACATATTTACAGTGCACACCGACAGGCTTCTAGGATTTGGCTTTGAGGATCAAGGCACACTTGTCCAGTCACACTGGGATTGGCTGGGGTCAGAGCCGGCATTGGGGTGGAGGGATGGAGGACAGGGGGTGGGATGGGGCACTTAGTGGGTCAGGAGTAAGTGGGTCATACCATACAAGGTCTAAGACAACAGCCAGGGTCCTCTGAGGAGCTGAAAGTGTGTCTACAGGGTCCTTGTCCTTAGGCCAGCAATTCTGCTGAGCGGACAGCTGCTCCAGCCGGCTTCCTTCCTTCCTGCCTTCACGTGCTGAGATTTGGGGCAAGAAGAGTAGAAACAGGAAGACAAGACTTGGATGTCTCGGAGCACAGGGGAAGAAAAAGAAAAGACAAAAATAGAAAACCAAGTCAGAAATCTTTGCTTAGAAGATTGGACCGTGTTGCCCCCATCGGTAAGAGTGGCCCACCCAAGCAAGCATCTGTCCGGTGGTGAAAACATGACCTTTCCTGACAACGCTGTGGCTCAAGAAGCTGGCGCCAGCCTGGCTGAAATGAAAATGTGCTAGAGAGAGGCCATCTGATTACCAAATTAGTGAAACAGGGAGCCCAAAGAAATAGGAGTTCTGCAGCCTTGGTGCAGTGGGAAGGGGCTTAGACCTGCCTAGGCTCAGCGTGCCGGGCTCTGCTGACTCCCCATGGGAGACCTTGATTTGGGGGACATGGGGATGTGGGGTGGCTTGGAAGGGAGGGCTGGGAGATGGGAGGAGGGAAGAGGTGTGATCTGTGGGTGGTATGTAGAGAGTAGAAAATTTCTTAATAAAGAAAAATGGAAAAAAAAAAGAAATAGGAGTTCCCTCGGAATCCAGCAATAGGTGAAGGGAGGGGTATGGGGGGTGGGGGTGCGCCAGAGGGTTGCCTGCCTCCTGGGGAGAGATTTCACACAGTTGTAATGACTAATCTGCCCACCTCATAGGATGAGGTTGAAGTCCACACAGTGATGACCACACCTTGCCGCGACAGCTTAGATGTGCATACCCTTGACCTCTGTTTCAACTTTGACCTCACTTCAGGGCTTAGGCGGTCACTGGGTCTCTTTGACTCTCTTCCCAATGTGGTCACATTAAATAAATTGCCTTTCTCTGCTTTCCACTTTTAATTTGGCTTGTTAAAATTGCCTTATTGACCTTGGGTGGCTGGACCTGACTTGGGATACAGGTTGTGATGAGGATGAATTAGAAATTTTACATCCAGAGCCTAACAAAATACGAGCCGTAGGAAATCAGGTTACAGACTTAAGAGATTTGTGCCTGAACTTTGGAACTTGGCCTTTATGTTTTTTTTCTTAGCTAGACTTTTAATAAAGAAGAAAGGTCAGAGAGGTGACAGAGACTCATCTTTACCCCTGAGAGCGCCACTGGAGCCATTTCTTAAGCAGCGTTGAGGAAAGGATGGGGCGGTGCAACCACTCTTGTGTCTTGTCAGGCTGGTCCCCAGCAAGGACACAGACGGAGCAGAAGCACTAGAATCTCTTCCAACCCCCACTTTCCTGGTGAGAAAGACGCTCAAATTAAAGTGTTACCTTGTCTGCAGAAAAAACTGTCAAGAACCGCTGTGCCCTCTCCCAGCAACCCCGGGGAGCTGATGTATTTTCGTTTTAAGGTGTTAAATATTGCCAGAGAGAAGCCCTTCGGTGGGCATTCAGGTCAAATGCTACTATGTCTTTTTAACTCTTTAAAATTCTAGCCTAACAGGAGAGGTAGCTCAGTTGGTAGAGTGCTTAGCTAACATGTGCTAAGACCCAGGTTCGATTCCCCCATACCCTATAAAACCAGGTGCTCCAGATCAGGTGGGAGATCAGAGGCTCAGGGACTTTCTCAGCTGCTTAGTCAATTTGTGGCCAGCCTGGCTATATGAGTCTGTGAATGAATGAATGAATGAATGAATGAATGAATGAATGAATGAATGATTCTAGCCCAATTCAGATGGTGCTAAACTGAGGCCCTAAAATTGACATAAACCTTTCTTTCCTAGAACCTTAGAGTAATGGGGGGGGGGGGGGGGTCTGCCTAGTAACTAGATTCCAAGAAGTTTTTACCTATCAGTCACAGGGGGTTAGTTCCTTCTAACACAGAGGTGGGCAAGGAACAGCTGGCTATTCAGGGGGCTAAAGCTAGCCCAAGATTAGCCTCTGGACCTGCAAGATTCCAACCTGTCCACCTCATTGCAGTTTTAATCAATCAGTCTTTGTAGACACAGCTTCTTGCCAGCAATTCTAGTTCACAACAGAGACAGAAAGAAAATGCCATCTAGCTGTGTCCTCTCTCTCTCCCTCTTTTTCTCCCTCCCTCTCTCCCTCTCTGATGTAATCACCAATATATTTTTTTAATTTAATTTTTTTTCATTGGTGTGTGTTCCCTGGAACTGGAGACGTGAGCCATCATATGGGTCCTGGGAATTGAACCTGGGTCGCTCTGGAAGAGCAGCCAGTGCTCTTAACCTCTGAGCCATCTCTCCAGCCCCAATAATCACCAATATATTTTAAACTTGTCTTGATTTATGACTTTCTTTGTTCTGTAAAACTATAAACCTGGGCCACAGTCACACAAAATGGCTTCAGAATAAGCTATCTTTTACTCTTTTCAGGTAAGAACTGTGGGTTTTTTGTTTTTGTTTGTTTGTTTGTTTGTTTGTTTGTTTTGCAAGGGCGCTGTAAAAGATTCTTGCTAGTTTGACTTGGTGGCTCTGGCCTGGAATCTCAGCCATTCAGGAGACTGATGGAAGAGGGTCACACATTAAAGTCATGCCTGCACTACAGTGAACCAAAGGTTAATCTGAGTCATTTAATGCATTTTTTTCTTCAAAAGAGAAAAAAAAACTTTTTTTCAAGAGAGAGAAAGGAGTGCTCAGTGACAGCAAGCTTGCCTACCATGCAGGAGTTGCTAGGTTCAACTTCCAGCACCAAAACCAAAACCAAAACAAACAAACAAACAAAACCAACAAGAAAAAGACACTTCACTGTGCAATTTTCATCAAGTTTCAAAATTGCTGCTGAAGGTTTCTCCTTCTCCCATTTTTCAGTCTCTCCTCACATTTGTGCGGCAAGCCACATTAGCCAAGGGTGACCTTCCTTGCTTGGTCACTCCCAAGAGAATTTTTAAAGAAGAAATGAATCCCTTCTGCTTCCTTCCAGAGCGGTCTCAGTGGGTCGTTTACCTTAACTTTGGCATTAAAAGTCAACTTTTCAATAAGCCCCCATCTCCCTCAAATTAGTAATGATCTATTCCACCAGTGAAAGACAAATAAAATCAGCCTTCTCTTGTCCCCAGGCACCAACCGTTAGGCACCCGAAGACCTGTATTAGTCGCCTTCCTCACCTCTGTGCATACAGTATCTTCGAGAACCGCATGGAAAGTGGGATTCACTTAGTTTCTGTTTCAGAGGTGTGTTAGCTCATCCTGGTGGGGAGGGGAGGGAGCGTGGGAGAAGGGCAGAAGCAGCTCAAGAGGAATACTAAAGACCCACCCCCCCCCACCCCCGTTGTGCCATTATATCATGGATCCATTAAGGATCAGTCCATTCATCAGGTCACAGGTCACAGCCCTGTGATATTACCATCTCTGGAAACTGTCACAGAAACACCCAGAGGAGAGTTTCACTAATCCCCTTGGTACACAATAAGCCCCAACCCCCAAGAAGGCACAGGAAGGTCACTTGTTAGCATTTAGGTATCTCAGGCGCTCATGTTAGAAATGAACAATGAATTATCTCAGTGTCCACACAGGAACACGCAAACACAGTGAAAGTAGCTCAGCTGGGTAGTTCTTCGTGCCAAGTATGTGCCAAGATTCAACCCAGCTAGCAAGCACACCAGGGCCAACAGCTCCTGTCTTTTATCTCGGCCGCAGGTGGTGACTGCATCTCATCCCGTTGGGGGGAACTTGACTTCACAAACTACTGTGATTGGGAAGTTCAGAGAATACAAATTCTTGACAAGCTACCTACTTCAGGCTGCGGTGAGCTGTCAGTAAGAAGATAAGAACACTCAGCTGCCTCATACATGGTTAGGAGTAGAACTCAGTAAATGTCGTGGTGCAAACAACACACAGGAGATATAAATAACCATTTTATAAAATCAACAATAGATACCTGGCAGTAAACTTAAGAACTATGTAAAGTGAATAAAATTTTAAAATGCTAAAACTAAATGGAATGGAAACCTTCACCGAATGGAAAAACATACCATGAAGGCAATGAATTATTATGAAATCTATCTTCCCAGCACATTTATAAATGTAAGACCTTCCCAGTGAAATACCAACATTGACATTTTAATTCATCCAGCTGATTATAGAGCATGAATATTCTAGAAATGTTTCAAAAGAAACATAATAAGGGCTGTTGAGATACCTCAGCGCATAAACACACTGACAAGCTGGCCATCTGAGTTTAGCCCCTAGAATCCACCCACAGTAGGAGAGAACCATCTCACAAAAATTATCCTCTGACCTCCATACATGCAACATGGAATGCATGTGTCTGCATGCATGAGCATGCACATGAACGCGCACACACACACACACACACACACACACACACACTAATGACAAACTGAAAAGAAATAAATATTATGAGGGCACTAGCTTTATGAGATACTAAGTGTATGTTTGTATATGAAACATGGGACTAAAACTTCCCATTAAAACCCCAGAAGAGTTCTTCTATAATCCCATTTAGGGCCAGGCATGGTGGCATGTATCTGTAATCCCAGCATTCGGGAACTGGAGGCAAGAAAATCAGAAGTTCAAGACCACTTTGAGTTTTGTTTTGGTTTTGGTTTGTGTGTTTGTTTTGTTTTTAAAATAGAGACTCACTACGTAGACTCAGGTAGCCTGGAATTCAAGGAGATCCACCTGCCTTTGCCTCTCAAGTACTGGGATTAAAGTGCATAGGGTACCACCATGCCCGATCTGTATACTTTTTTTGTTTGGTTCGGTTTGGTCTCTTGAGATAATTGCTCACTGGTCTGGCACTTGCCAGGTAAACTAGACTGGCTGGGCAGAGAGCCCAGGATCCTCCTGTCTGCCTCCCCAGCACTGAGATTACAGACTTTCACAATACCTGATGTTTGGGGAGGGGGTAGATGCCAGGGCACCACGGTGGAGGTCAGAGGACAACCTGCAGGAGTTGGTTCTCTCCTTCCGCCATGTGGGTACCAGGATCGAGCTCATGTTATCAGGCTTGGTGGCAGGTGCCTTTTCCTGCTGAGCTCTGTCATTGGTCCTTTGGAACAGTCTTAGAGGAAGGTTTTTGGTAGGACCATGAGAGAACACTGATCTTCCTCCTGCTTCCTTTCCACGTCTTGGAAAACTGTGTTTTACAGGCAGAAGAACCACTTCCTAGTTGTGTGGTTTGAGGTTATTTAGTTTCTGTGAGGTTTCGTCACTTGGTTAGTAGATGAGAATTATAAATAACCCTTGCTCTATTTAGTTCATGGGGTTGCAAAGATTACTTCGTAAGTGGTGTGTCTGACAGTTTTATACACTGTCAAATCCTATACAATACTGTGCAAATATTTATTATTGCAATGTAGTTTGGGGAATGGACTCTGAAATTCAAACTGACTCTCTCTCATCCTCTCTCTTTCTCTTTCTCTCTCTCTCTCTCTCTCTCTCTCTCTTTC
>CABHPH010162793.1:3110-53835 GCA_902168325.1 Peromyscus nudipes | reverse complement strand
TAGAGGGGGATCTGTGGTTGGTATGTAAAAATGAATACAAAATTTTTTAATTAAAAAGAAGAAATGATCTTAGCCATTTATTATGTATACAAGTGTTCTTTCTACCTGCATGTAGGCAGGCAGGCCAGAAGAGGGCACCAGATCTAACTACAGATGGTTGTGAGCCACCATGTGGTTGCTGGGAATTGAACTCAGGACCTCTGAAAGAGCAGCCACTGCTCTTAACCTTTGAGCCATCTCTTCAGCAGAATGGCTAAGATCAAAAATACTGAAGACAGCTTATGTTGGAAAGGATGTGGAGCAAGGGGAACACTCCTACACTGTTGGTGGGTATGCAAACTTGCACAGCCACTTTGGAAATCAATATGGCGCTTTCTTAGAAAACTGGGAATCAACGTCCCTCAAGACCCAGCTATACCACTCTTGGGCATATACCCAAGGAATGCTCAATCATACCACAAGGACACATGCTCAACTATGTTCATAGCAGCATTATTTGTAATAGCCAGAACCTGGAAACAACCTAGATGCCCCTCAACTGAAGAATGGATAAATAAAATGTGGTACATGTACACAATGGAGTACTACTCAGCAGAGAAAAACAATGACATCATGAGGTTTGCAGGCAAATAGATGGAACTAGAAAATATCATCCTGAGTGAGGTAACACAGACTCAGAAAGACAAACATGGTATGTACTCACTCATAAGTGGATACGAGATGTAATGCAAAGAATAACCTCATAACTCACAACAGCAACTCACAACTCCAGGGAGGCTATCTAGTAAAGAGGACCCTAAGAAAGACACAGGGATTGCCCAATGACAGAGAAATGGATGAGATCTACATGAGCAAACTGGGGGTGAGGGGAAATAATGGAGGGCAAGGGTTGGGAAAAAGAGAGCTTAGGGGAGCAGGAGGTCCCAGCTGGATCAGGAACAGAGTGGGAGAATAAGGAAAGAGATATCATGATAAATGAAGACACCATGGGAATAGGAAGAATCAGAGTGCTAGAGAGGTCCCCAGGAATCCACAAAGATGACTCCACTATAGAATACTGGCAATGGTGGAGAGAATGCCTAAGCTGACCTACTCTGGTGATCAGATGGCCGAACACCCTGGCTGTCATGATAGAACTCTCATCCAGTGACTGATGGAAACAGATGAAGAGATCCATAGCCCAGCCCCAGGTGGAGCTCCAGGAGTCCTATCAGCAAGAGAGAGGAGGGATTCTATGAGCAAGAGATATTGAGACCATAATTGGAAAAAGCACAGGGACAAATAGCCAAACTAGTGGAAACAAATGAACTATGAACCAATAGCTGAGGAGCCCCCATGGAACTGGACCAGGTCCTCTGGATAAGTGAGACAGTTGATTAGTTTGAACTGTTTAGGAGGCCCCCAGGCAGTGGGACCAGGACCTGTCCTTGGTGCATGAGCTGGCTTTTTGGAACCTAGGGCCTATGCTGAAACACTTTGTTCAGCCTTGGTGTAGGGAGGAGGGGACTGGACCTGCCTCAACTGAATCTACCAGGCTGGGCTGACTCCCCAGGGGAGACCTTGACTTGGAGGAGGTGGGAATGGGGGTAGATTGGGGGGGGAAGGCTAGGGGTGGGAGGAGGGAGGACAGGGGAATCTGTGGCTGATATGTAAAATTAAATTAATTATAAAATAAAAATATTTTTAAAAAAAGAAATTAGCCATTAAAAAAAGAAAGAAGGAAATGCACCCCCAATAGGACCACATATCTGAACACCTGGTCCCTGGTTAGTAGCAATGTTTGGGGAGGTTAGGAAACTTTAAGAGGTAGAGTCTTGCAGAAGTACACCACAGAGTCGGGGGGGGGCAGCCTCATCCCATTTCCAGTCTGCTCTCTCTGCTTCCTGTGCATGGATAGAAATATGATCTCTCAGCTTCCTGATCTGGCTGCTGGCTGCCAGCTCCCCCTCACCCTGCCCCGTTATGGACTCTCTCCCTGGAACCATAAGCCAAAATAAACTCTTTATTCCATAAATGGTGCTTTATGACAGCAACAGAAAAGAACCAGATATAGTGGGTGACTTTTTTATGTGACACAGCCATACAGTACAGCCAGTATGTCACCCGGGTTATGAAAAAGAAGACAATTGGCATGCAAAACATATGCAGTAAATTTTTAGGTGTCATAGTAGGATAATATTTGTTTTGATATTATTTGTATTTTTAATTACAAGTGTGAGAAATGTATATATTTATGTATATATATATTTATGACTATTTTTCTAAATTCCCAGGTTTGTCAATGCATTGGGAAAAGGACTGAAGAATGCCCAAAGAATTAATGGCCACTACCAGTAGGGAGGGAGCAAGTTGGGAAGTTCTCGGAGAGATGGATTATTCCCACTACTCAGTTTCATATTATTTAACTTTTTCCAAAATATCTCATTTTGCTGAATTAAAGATGTAAACTTTTTAAGACTTAGTATTAGATTATGTACAACTGAAGTTAAAAACACTGCCAATAAAACTATGAAGTATCATTAGCTTTAAGATATACCTCTTAAATATGTTAAACATGAGCAAATGTGTAAGAATCATTAAAATACAGTGTGCTCATAAATGTTAAAGTCTGAGAGGATATTTACCACTGGTACTCTAAGAATATGTATAATGGGCCTAAAGAGATCGTTCTGTAGTTAAAACCATCACTACTCTTGTAGAGACTCAGTTCCCAGCATCCACATCAGATGGCTTACAACTGCTTGGAACTTCAATTCCAATGCATCTGTCACCCTCTGGCCTCCTCAGACACCTGCATGCAAGTGGTTCACATAAACTCATGGAGGCACACAGACATACATGTAAATAAATAAATACATCTTTTTATAAAATATATGCATTATGGTTTATCTAACCATGTTTTTGGTTTTCAATTAACTAACGATAAAACTTGACCATCAGAGGTATTTTCATTTTAAAACCCAACACATGCAAAGCCTCTCTGGCCTGTGCAGTTTTATTCCATATGTGACTCTGCAATCTCCCAGCACTTCACAAGGGCCCTGTACATCATGATCATTCCAATGTCCTGTATTTTCTGACCTTATCAACTGTCACCTAATTCCAGTACTGTAGTTGCAATCACATTATCAAATGGGAGATGATTTGAGAATGTGAAAAATAAGTTATTAATTCCATCACTTGGATCAATAGAGCCATTGAATCAAGTAAGTACCAGGACATTAATCTCTGAGGCATCATTTGAAACTCATGGCATCAAGCTATAATAATGATTCCTAGGAAAGAGACTAGGGAACCAAAATTAACTATTTTAGCATAATACTCACCATATTTCCTTATCATCACGGATGATAAATATTTGCTCTAACTCTCACTTTATTCAAGCAGGATTTAAGGGAATATTTCAGAGACTGAGCTCAAGAAAAGATTTCCACTTTCATTTCTATGCCTTTCAGCTTATCATAAAAACACTAGTACACTGGGTACAGTTACTTTTAAAAGGAGTGACTGGTTCTTAAAAGGAATCAATGTCTCCTAGAACTTATTGCACTTCTGGGGTTAATTATTGGCTTTAGAACATCCCAAACAATAATAATAGTGATGAACAGAAGAATATTTTACAAAGGAATAGAATATTTTAAAAAATATTCTGAGATAGACCTAGTGGTGCATACTTACAATATAATAATAGCTAATGCCTATATATACTTATATTACTTATATATATACTAATATACTTATATATATACTAATATACTACATACTTATACATATTATATATTGTTGATGATGAGAGTCAAGTCAATCACAAAATAGTCATTCCAAACATCGTGTGTGCCTATACTCTTAATGTACAGCTTAGGCACCTTCACTGAAAGGAAAGGTGACTCAGAGTGCAATTCTCTTTCCTGGATTGTCTGAAAGGCTAGGAGGAACTCACTTCTCACAAGGTTTTTGCTCTTTGCTGTTCTGAGGACTGACCCTCAAGTGTTCCCAGCGCAGACTGCTGAGGGATGAAAGTGTGACCCAGGGAAGGGAAGCAAAGGAGCAATAGACAAGGCCCTTTTGTTGGCTTCTAGAGTTGAAGTCTTCAGTAAAACATTTGCCTTCACAAATGTAGTCTTCACAAAACATGCACCAAACACACTTGCTTCTTTTAAAGATTCTGAAAAAGCAAAACATGCAGATTTAAAGCCCACACACTGACACCTTACTCAGTGTATTACATAATGCCATGGTAATTGATCATTTCAGAAAGCAAATGGCACACAGTGGCATTTGTATCCCAAAGGAAGAAATGCTTATCCACAAACAGAACATGGTTTTAGAAGCAGAAAAAGAAAATCTTAGAAACTATTTAATCAAATTTCTTCATTTTATACGAGGAAAATTGAGGAGTCAGGAGATAAGGTGCCTGTCCCAAGCCACAACTAATAAGAAGCCAAGACCTCCAAATCCAGATGCTCTTTCAATGACCCTCTATCACCTCCTTTTCCAAAACAAGATGTGAACTAATTGTAAGATCTCAGGAGAGCAGTGAGTCTTCTACCTGTCAGTTTCTATTATCGCTCTGCATACGGTTCTGCACTACTGCTGACTTTTCTACAGAACACCTTGCACAGAATGTGACATGTGGTGAGGACATGCACACAGACATGGAGTCATGAGAATACAGTCTATAAGATTTGGGGGAATCACTATAAAAAACTATGCAAGAGTTCTAGAAATAAACCTAAGTTCTTGGTAGGAACTTGTGTGGTAAGAGGCATACTTCATTCCCGAAAGCAAAAGCATAGTGTGTGTGTGTGTGTGTGTGTGTGTGTGTGTGTGTGTGTGTGTATGTATGTATGCATGTGTGTATGTGTGTGTATGTATGTGTGTGTATGTGTGTGTATGTGTGTATGTGTGTGTGTATGTGTGTGTGTGTATGTGTGTGTGTGTATGTGTGTGTGTGTGTATGATATGCTTCTGCTTTGGGGATATATATGATACATATGATACATATCAATAGTTAATACTTATATACCTAAGGGCTTTATACATATTAAGTAACTCAGTTTGGGCAACCACCAAGAAATCATTTCATTGTTGTGTCATTATTGTTGAAGTTACAGAGACAAGGAAGTCAAGACACAGAAAGCTAAGAAACATAGCCAGATGTCTTAATCAAACCCCTCCCCTCAATACCCAATGGCCTGTTTGGAAGAGGGGGCAGAAAGACTATAAGAGCCAGAGGTGGTGGATGGCTCCAAAGAAGCAGCATCTTCCAGACACAACAGGACAGATACACATATGAGCTCACAAAGCGTGTGGTAATATGCACAAGACCTACACAAGTTCAAACCAGACAAAATCCCAGCGTGGAAAAGGGAAAGTGGATGCAAAGTTCCACTCCAAACCAAACAGCTATCTTCAATTGGTATTTGCTGGAAAAGGAAAAAACCGTTTTCTTCAGTGCAGTATCACTGCAAGTATTAACTGCCCTCCAGGGCAGGCCCCGGAAGCACTTGACCATCACCAGACAGACTCCATGTTTGTGTGTGTGTGAGCTTTTTGTTTTGTTTTGATATTTTTTGCTTCAATATATTTTTGTGTGTTTGGGTTTTTATTTTTTGGAGAGAGAGAAAGAACATGAAGTTGGGAAGGTAGAAAGGCATGGAGGATCTGGGAGGCATTGGGGGAAGGGAAAGAATATGATTAAAATATAGTATATTAAAAAATAAGAAATAAGAGAGAAAGAGACGTACTTAGGGACACAGCTAAGAAGTGGGGAGCTAGACTCCATCCCAGGAGCTCTGGAATACTGACAACATTATTAGACTGCATTGTTATCTTATAGAGTAAAAAATTAAAAAGCAAACTTTACATTTTCATAGATGATACCTAAGTTCAGTATAAAAGTAAAAATTTTTAGCTTTACAAAGAATTTAAAGTACTGAGAAACGCTTTCAGCTATGGCCATGTCAGTCACCAAAATTTCACCAAAGCTGATGAGAGCAGCAGCCCTGGGAATCAGAATCGTTCTCCCAGATGATGCTCACGCTGAAGAGAAAGTGAGCTTAGGATGTCACAGGAACTGTTCAAAGGCGAAATCAGAGCACTGCCGCCTGCAGTCCACACCACCAGGCCCTCGACTGGGGACTGCCAGTATTCACATGGGGGAGAGCCTTCATTTCCGTTCTCGTGAACGCCAAGGCTAAAGGAAAATCCAAATGCTCTCATTTATTTCACTTACTTTGGCTTTTTGAAGAGTCTCTCTTTATGGCCCAGCCTTGCCTTGAACTCACAAGCCTTCTGATTACATGCATGACCCACTATACCTGTTCAAAACATCCTTTTTTGATCTTTTAATATCTCTCCAACAGATTAAAAACAGGACATGTGAAATACTAACAGTGGAAAAGCAGCTAAGTCAACGACTAAAACTGCACCCTGATGTTTTAAAGGCCAGATAAATGTGGAGGCCGGGCAAGTTCTGGTCTTCTTAGCGCTCACAAACGGCCTTGAGAGCCGTCCGTCTGGACTACCCTCTTCCTGTAAACCAAGATGTGCTGTCCCAACAGCTGAAGTTTTCCCTGAGCCTCATGCTCTCCACAGTCTTCAAAGGCTCAAAGCCCGGGCTATAAACATGTACAACTCCCTATCTCTGTCATTATTTTATATGGACTGTAAACTCTCTTGGGTCTGCCTATTCAGCTGTGGCCTCTAGTGCCCTGTCATTAATACATAAGGCACAAGCCTCCACTACCCAGCTTTGGCAACTGAGGGTTACAGTGTGGGGCTGTGTAACTAAATGAGCCATCACCAAAAGTCTGGCCAAAGTCTCTGACCACCCATGACCAAAGCCTTCAGGATCTAACAGGTAATGAGTGGATGCCGTCTCTGGCAGCACACTCCTCTTTCCACGGCGCAACTTGACTGCAGCCTTGCAGGCAGCATTTCATACCCCATCATGCCGGCCAATGCCAAAGAACCCACCTGAAACACCTCAGCACAGATTCCACACTATTGCATGTTAGAACCTGCAGTGTTTGGGCAGGGCATGCAAAGGCCTCTCCTCTGAGAAGAGAAGAAGAGTCTAATTGCGGAAACCAGACTTCCAGTGTTTTTCTAACATTGTCCCTCAGCATGGAGGTTTTCAATTAGTAGTATAGTGCTAGAATTTTTTTACTGCTATGTGAAGTTGCTAATGGGTTTCGTTTTTTAAAAATTCACATAAATTTTGGGTTGGGAGGAGGGTAGAATTTCCAATAATTTCTGAAATGGTCCTAAATACACTTCTGCCATCTTGTACTACATGTTTACGTGAAGTGGATTCTCAGCACTGGTAACTATAAAATCAAAATACTGGTCAACTCTGAAAACTGTTCAAAATGTTCTCTGTCTTGAAGTATCTACTATTCTCCTAAGATTTAATTGTTTTATGTGTATGACTGTTTTGCTTGCATGCATGTCTCTGCACCACAAGAGTGCCTGGTCCTGTGAAGGCCGTAAGAGGGCTTTAGATTCCCTAGAAATGGAATTAGAGACAGATGTGAGCCACTATGTGAGTGCTGAAATCGAACCCTGGTCCTCTGGAAGAACAGCAAGTACTTTTAACTGCTGAACCAGCTCTGAACCCAAAAAGTTTGCTAGTTTGCTTGCTTGCTTGCTTGCTTCCTTCCTTCCTTCCCTTTTTATTTATTTATTTGTTTGTTCATTTGTTCATTTGTTTGTTTGAGAAAGCATCTACCTATGTAGCCCTGGCTGTCCTGGAACTTACTATGTAGACAGAGCTGGCCTTGAACTCACAGCCTCTGCCTCCTGAGTGCTGAGATTAAAGGCATGTGCTATCATGCCCAGCTTATGTTTCTGGGCAACTGTTTGTATGAAAGTAAACAGCATTCTTACCCACAGTCCTCAATAAAACTGACACCGTGATGCAGATTTTCATAAAGACCCTTAAGGGGAAGACCATCACCCTTGAGGTTAAACTGTCAGATGCTATAGAAAAGGTAAAATCCAAGCTCCAGGTTAAGGAGGGAATTCCTCCTGCTCAGGAAAGGCTTTGCTAGTAAGCAGCTGAAAAATGCCATACTTTGTCTGACTACAACATTCCATGAAAGTCCACCTTTCATTCTGTGTTGAGACTTCCTGGTGGGGCCGAGGAAAGGAAGACTTACAGCATTCCCAAGAAGACTAAGCAGAAGAGAAAGGTTAAGTTGGCTGTGCTGAAATTCTGTTGGGTGGATGAAAATGCAAAATCAGTTGCCTTTGGGAAGAGTGTCCTGATGAATGTGGTGCTGGAGATTTCATGGCCAGTCACTTTGGCAGACATTACTGTGGCAAGTGTTGTCTGTCTGACTTAACTTTTCAACAAACTAGAAGACAGGTGATGGGATGAGCTAACAAAAAGACAGGAACTGAAACCAAGTTAAACAAGTACACTCATCTAATTAGTACGCAAATTTGATTTAGTCTTTAATAGATGGTGAAATTATATGTACACCAGAGGAATTGTTTGAAGACATTCTGAAATTTTTTTTAACATTCTATGTGCATGATTGTGCATGTGTGGGCATGTGTTGGGGGGTGGGGCCTGGACAACTTTATGGGACCATTTCTCTCAATCCACCTTCATGTGGTTTCTGAGGATTGAACTAGATCCTTAGGCACCAAGCATTTTTATCTGCTGAGCCATCTTGCCAGCCCAAAAAACTGTTTGAAAATAAATTTATAATTTATTATCAGTAAATTCTTCAATTGTGTATCTATTTTATGTACTTATATACCTTGGGTTGCATAAAATTTTCCTGTGTGACTATGGGCCATTCTCAGGTGGCTGGTTAAAATGACTATTTCCACAGTCCCTGTGGTTGATACAAACATATTAAAAACATCTAAGTCTGCCTGTTTTTTAAGTAGACTACAGATCTGTAGAGTTTGCTGAGTGAAATCATGACATGACGTTTACCTGAAAGGACAAGCGGAAGAGGCAGGACAGACAGAAAATGATAAGCAGTGCAGCTGTGTCCTCTGGTCCCTTCCGAGGCCTGGCTTCCCGGGGGAAGGGGTGTTAAAGAAGAGATGGAGGACAGAACGAACAAGGACCATCAGCAATGAGATCCGATGGGAATGGTGGGCTAATGCCGAGGAAGGCTGTGCTCCCTCCCTTTAGGATGGCTTTGCATAGTTGCTTCTGGCTTTCTCTGAGCACCACACAGATGACGGTGCCATGCAGTGATGTGGCATCTACTGAGGACAGACAATTGGAGTCTCGGGACTATATTCTAAAATTCTGGACTCGATTGTCCTATAACATGAGACACCCCTCAGGGGGCTTCTTTGCCAGGTGATGGACTTTGAGGAAGTAGATGGATTCTGAGGACTCTAATCTAATTAATGGAGTCACCTCATCATGGATTCATTATATAATGGCATTACCAAGAAGTAGTAAAAAGAAGCAATTCAGACCTACTTGGAGGAAGTAGGTCACAGAAGCCATATCCTGGTCCCTTCCTGTCTTCCTTTTTCTCTGCTTCTTATCTACCATGAGATGGAGAAGTTCCTCTGCTACACATTGCTGCCACGATGATGTTCTATCCAAGCACAAGAGGCCAAGAACCCTCCAAACCCTTGAGCCAAAACAAACTCCTAAGATGTTTTCACAGGTACTTCAGTCATACAGTGAAAAACTAAACTTACCATGACTCATTATACTCTAGAGACAAAAGCTGTAAGGAAAGAATACAGAAGCACCTGGACAAGGGTGATGGTTGAGATTTATACTTCCATCCGTCATCTCAAAGTGGAAAACTAACAAGAAACTAGCAGGAAGGGCTAATTCATAGGTTCTGGTCAAATTTAAGGAATTTCTCTCTTAGAATCATAACAATTTAATATGGCAGTCATTTCTATATATATTTTAGAAAACCATCACTTATAGGAATTTGATTGAAGAAAAAGCTGTGTTCATCATTTACTTCACAGACCCTAGCTTACTACCACAATAGCTCAGCTGAGTGAAATAAGTGCATTTCTCCGTCAGATATCTCACACAAACTACAAGCATTTGATCTACTTCTGTAGCTAGTGATGCTGAAACCCAGTCCTTAGACTCATTTACAAACCAGTTTTCATACTCTAGAAATGGACAGTGAAGATGTCTCACCCCAGATGGATGCTCTGATGCACCAAAGCATAAAGGCCTTCAGTCCAGTTATTTCCAAGAGAAATCCAAACCTTAGTATCTCTAGAACATTTTTCTGAAGGCCTTTAAATCCATCAACCCTCTGAAGTTTCTCTCCCTCCCTAAGAAGCACAAGGACATAGCTTCATATATAAAACAACTGCATAGCACCTTTGGAAGCAGCAATCCTTCATTCTGTAGTAGAAGTGTGGCTCTCAACTCTCTTGGGTGTCTTTGTTTCTATGGTAAAAATATGCCACTTAGTATCAGCCATCAGTTAGCAAAGCATGAAGCATACCCATGTCTGGATGAATGTGATGAACAAGACTGCACAGTATATACGCACATGTGGGTACACAGACATTTAGACAAACAAACATAGTTATACAGCTTATTGAAAACAAGTAGTTTGAAAAATTAAAATAGAACAGTGTATAGTACATATAGATTTAAATACATGCTTATATATATATTCAAATATAACATATACATTATAATCTGTACAATTTTCTTTGACTTCATCTTTTACAACTATAATCTCTCTAATGGTATTGATAACTATTTTATGTCTCCTTTCTGTGATTGAAAATATTTAAAGACTGTGTTTTCCTCCGTAATAAATGCTTTAAATTAAGACCTGATCATCTTTCTCACTGAAAATGACCAAGTTACTCCCTTTCAAATTTAAGCATCTGGAAATGGAAGAGCTTGGATCCAAGAAACCAGCGATCATATATAGCTAACCCTGGCTTCACTTTGCAAAATACTCTGAGACTCTATGCTTTCTTAAAAATCATTCAAAAATTCTATACAGTGGTGCAAAGCACTGTCTGCACAGGCTGGTTCCAGGGTTCGCATGATTGATACTTAGTCAGGTGAGGACAAGACTTAACAGACTAGGACGTAACACATATAGTTGCAGGTCGAGAACAACCTAGTTACGTGGATGTGCACTGACGGCCGAAAACAGCGTGCAACAGTAAGAAATGACTATCGGAAAGTAGTGGGGCTCATGTAACTTCTCTGTTCTTTGACACCCCTTATTCTTCCCTATTTAAAAACTTTTATTATTTATATAACAAAGCACCAGGACCTGTATTAATGTACACTGGAGCAGTAAAAGTAGGTGTGGGAAACACGGACACAGAAGCCAATGACAGCCTGTATACACGGCCCACTGTAAACGGGCTAGTGTCAGCATAGACTTGTCTTGAATGCATACTCTATTATCCATGTTAAAGTGACCCACAGAGTAATGCAGGGCTGTGGGTGAAGCTTGGTGGTAGGGTCCTTGCCAAGCATGCACAAGTCCCTGGTTTCCATCCTCAGAAAAACCAAAAATGTGAAGTCATGTGACAGTCTATGTCAAATCTCTGCTCTTCATAGAGACCTTGCTGGGGGCCACTGAATGGGGTTTTTTGTTTGTTTGTTTGTTTGTTTGTTTGTTTGTTTGTTTGTTTGTTTTATTTTCTTACAATTGGGAATGATCTTGGCCCTTGACTAGCTTCCTGGAACCCAGAGCAGAAGTTAACAGACTTGCCCAAACAGGCTCCTCAGGACTAAAGAATCCGATGTGTCCATACTGAACTATGTTCCAGCATGCTTCTCTGTCCCGTCTTACATGTACAGTAGGAGACAGCGCCTATAGCCACAGAAGGATCATCTCCACCTCTGGACCAGACTCTTAAGAAAAACCTCCCACCATGACGCCAAAATCTCTTGACCATGGGGCTGAGATGTGCTCACAGTGTATATTGATGCTGTATTCTTAGAGCAAAATATCTGTCTCTAGGAAAGATGATCTGTTACAGATTCATGGCATGGACACACAAACTATAAGCATGACTGACATGCTGATCTCTGTACACCCCCTCAAGGATCCACAGTAGCACAGAGTGGCGGGGGCTCCTCAGCCCCCCAGAGGAAGTGCCATTCTGAGCTCTTAGTGCCTGTCAGCCCTCGGGTGGTAGCTAGTCCGAGCGAAGCCTTCCACACCTATCAGCAGAACTATTCCACGAGCTCTGCTTTGATCTGGGCAAACCCCACACTTACAGCCATAAATGCATTGGCACTGAGAGGCACTGCTGAGGATGTGGCACTCCAGGTGTGGCTTTATCTGGCACTCCACCGGCTCAGCTATTTAGGCCTAGTCTTCTCCATTGGCTTGAAGCTCTCTCTGTTCACACCATCTTGGGTAACACATCACATTATTCTTCCTTATAAAAACAAATAAACTCGAATGAGCATTCAGGGTCAGGTCAGCCCTCTGAACATCTCCGTCTTCCCCTCTGATTTATGTGCCACAGTTTTTCATCCCACCCCAAAAGCCTCCCGGACTCTCAACTGAGAACTGGCCAGATGCCTTCCTTCATTCCTCAGTCTGTCCACCTTCCTCACTTCTGCAGATGTACACAGTCCCCAAGAGGCTCAGCCTGCTGGCCATCACTGAGTCACTGAAAACACAGCACCGCAGTACCTTGCACTACCCTCCATCAGCTACAGCCGAGAGTCAAGCCACTGTACCCTTCTCTTCCCACCCTGCAGGAAAATCAGCTGTCCTGAAAGGCTGGACCAAAAGGAAAAACAAATGTTTCTGCACTTATACGGCTCCCCTCTGACCCAGTGCATCTGAAATTTAGACAGTTCTGGAGAACAAGGAGCTGCACACATTAGTTCCTAGGCGACTCTGCTGCTCATAGCAGCTGGTTTCTAAAAGCATTTCTGGAAAAGAGAAAACAAACTCCAATCCACTTCAAAGCAACACTGCCCAAGTTTAAAACTATGGTCAAAAAGGAAAACGTACAACTCCAGAAGGCATCGCATGTTTTATAAGTGAGTGTGGGGACAGAGTGTCAGAAATGGTAAGGCCCCCGAGGAACCCAGCTGGGAAGCTGGTGACTAAACTCAGTAGTTGTCTCTTCCATTTCTCAACCCTACCTGCGAGAGCGGGCCTTCCTGACTTCAACCCCCACGTTACAGACTACAGTCCCTTGCAATAAACTGACAGCCTGGTCATTTTGAAGCACGTTGTGCGAGATGCAAAGAGAGTTTTCAGAAGAAAAAAAAAAACTAGAGTTAGAGTTTCCGCTAACGCAGACAGAAAGGGAAAATGGAAAGCCTTATGAAAACCGAGGGCTGCTGTCTGTCGTGGACAGCAGTTGTGATGCATACGTCTACACTGACGTATGCCATAGGGCTCTTTTTTTCTGTTATAATCTGTTTATTGGGTGATTTAGCCAGAGAACCTTATATAACACATTTCAGTTTTGAATGTAACAACATGCATGGCATTGCACTCATATAAAATTCAGACTCCCCACAGCACGTCCCATGGGCCGCCCCTGACCATCCCTCCTTGCAAGGTTTCTGTATAAGTGATGCAAAAACAGGTGCCACCACTGGCAATAGTAGAAAGAAGAATCCAGCCATCAGTTCTAACCTCTCCGCACACTGCACAGCATACTACGCTACAAATGCAGGGACTGGAGAAAACCATTTCATCCTGACTGTAAAACATCGCAGGGGGCTAAGCTTCAGGACAGGGGACAGGAGTCCAGTTTTCTAAGACCAACCCCATGTGAGTTCACTTCGGTCTTCCAGGACATAGTACAGGGACACAACCTCCCGCCTCTGCGCTGGAGTTCTGTGTGCACGACCCTCGCAGCTGATTTCCTTAACAAAGAAGCAGCAGCAACCGCACTGCTTGTCTGGCCAGTAAGCACATAATAGCACCGCTACAGCTGAGGACCTTCCATTCATTCTAGCTCAACAAACAGTGTTATTATATAATGAATGAGTCTTCCCCGCGAACCCTGCGACGGGAAAAGCAGCACTTTCTGCATAGTTTAAACCAGTCTTCAAGGGGCAGTTACCCCCTCATGAATCAAACGCGGCCCTGGTCATACAGAAAGCCCAACAACCTATTCTCGTAGGTGGCTTCACTATCAAGTTCTTTTCCCTCTTGCTTGACAATAAATAATTTCAGTTAGCTGCAAACTACACAGAGAATACCCAGCTGCCAGCAAGCACCCCGATGCTGTTAGCTTTCAGCTCCATGTTTCCTGCGATGCCTAAGAAACAGGAGGGGGGAATGGGAGGAGGAAGAGGAGGGGAGGGGGAACCGGCTATCTGTGAAATACTTACAGCCTCCGAGTCTTCAACGCCATGCAGGTACAAATTGTCATACATGGAGGTCTGATAATCCACAGCACCTCTTTTAAGGCAAAAACAATATTGCTGCAGAAACCACAGCTAGAGCTAAAAAAGAAAAGGCCTCTTTGGAGAACTGCGCCTGCCTTATCAATTCCTGTGAATTTACCAGGCAAGATGCTATTCATTCACATCACACAGGGTGAGGTTATCCCCAGAGGCAGTCCAGACCTGGCATTTTATCTGCCTCCCCAACACAGAGCATAAAAAGCAAAAGCCTTCCTCAACCACAGACTGGTGACAGAGCTAGGAAAGCGGCCTCTGATTGGCTCGGCTTCCCTGCTTCAGTCAGCTGAAGAGCGTTCCCTGGGAGAGTGGAGGGTGACTCTGAGCATCCTATCCAGCATAGAGATGCTTCCTGTTTCGCCCGTATCGCTAGTTCTACAGCGAGTGCTTAGCAATATGGAAAAGGCTGTTTGAATGTTCGGAAAGGAAGCTATTAGATACTCAGAATGCAACCACTCACCCTCCTGATTCAACTGGAGGAGGGGGCCGAGCGGAGATTTTATTTTTGACTATTCCTAAAGACATGCATGCAGATACCAATCTCTACCCAACACCTGTACTTTGCAGAGGTGATTTAAGTTACAAGGACACTAAGCCACACAGAAAATCTGAATCTCAGTAAAAGTAAGTGGACAGAATACAAATGGAAAGATGTGCGGCATTTCTACAGGAAAAGTTTTCAATATTTTCACCAATGTCTCTCTCTGCCTTACTGGCAAGATAACACCCCTCTGTCACTAGTGAAGTCTGGAGAGGAAGCCAAAAACCTCCCGACTTTTAGGTGCAAAATTGAGCATTCTTTTAATTCAATTTGTTTAACACTTGTCTTTAAGTGACGACTAAGTTTTTGCTAGAACTCTTCATCTGTTTCCTTTACCTAAACCTTCAACAGTCCAGAACAGCACTGATCATTCCCCACAACTCACACAGGAATGTCCACCCTCCCTCCTCCTGCCCCCACACCATACTCACACTGGCCTAGGACAAACTCTATAATGGGGTCACCTGGGATGGAGTTCCCCCACTTACTTATGGCTCTCTGCTCACCAGTGATGGATTGCAACCTGAACCAGGAAAATCTACAGCTCCCTCCAAAAAGAACCCAGTTAAATTTGGAAAGAAACTAGTGAGGGGCAAACAACATCATCTAGAGAAGCTATGCTGGGGTAAGAAATAACCCAGAAACTCCGCATCAGCTTGGCCACTAACTTGCCAGCTGACCTGTGCCAGTCAGTCATCGCCTCTGTGGGCTTTAGTTTCTTCAGCTGAGGCACTGAAGAAAGAAGGAACTCAGAGAAAGGACTTTGCAGATCTAAAGTGCAACATAAACACTTACCAGTGACAACCCTGCTTTGTCAGCCAGAAGGCATTGGCTGTATTTCATGGGAGCTCAGCAAGGAGTCACTGGCCCAGACCTGGGAAAGGAGGTCAGTCTCCCAGCCAGTGTCTCTGAAAAGCCTAAGACCAGAGCAACAAACTGAGTCATCCAAAGTCACCCAAGAGCTACCAGAGCTCAGGATAACACACCCATACTTCCAGGTCTGTGATGACCCAACCATTAATGGTTTTCAGTCACACTTGGACATCTCAATACCTAATCACTTTCAAATCTAAAAGATGGCAAGGCAACCTGGGTCCTCCAGACTCCCTAGATGGCAAGTTCACATGGGATGTTGGCTTTGAGTCTGTGCCTACCCAGAAGACAGCGGGTAGGTGTGCTCCACAGAATCTACACAGAGAATCCTGAGCTGGCTCCACCTGCTGACCACTGTGTGCTGGTGCAGGACGCTGGCCAGTGGACCACCCAGCTCTCCAGAGCCCCAGACTGCCAGAGGACTGGGTTGGAGGAATTCTAAGCTCAAATCCGTGTGTCAGATTTGGTTGTATTTTAATATAGTATTATTAATTCTTTGATACTTTCATACAATGTATTTTCATCATTCACCTCCACCTCCTCCATCCACCCAGAGCCAGCTCTCACCTCCCTCTAACTTTAGATTATTGTTTTAATGAGCTTTTTAACTACTGCCATACAATGTTTTAGCCAGAATATACAGAAAGCCAAGGAAGGTCTTTTTTTTTCTCCTCCTCAAATTCTCCAAGATAGTTCCTTACTTTACTACTTCCACTGAGAGTATAGCCATTTCCTGATTATTTTTAAAGAAGAATCAATGAAAGGGAGAGAAAAGAGGTTGTCTACTTTCAGCATCGATCGAAATGGGTGAAACACTCCCTGCTGTGAAACTGGAAGGCTCAACTGCTCCCCCACATCTGACTGCCTCATGCATGCACTACCTACTAATGCTGACGCAAAGCCCAAAAGGCAGGTTGTAAAGAGCAGGGCCTGCCTCCCGGGCCACTCATACGGCTGTCTGCCATCTGACTCAGGGTGGGCTTGTCAGTACGGAGCCCTGAGTCAAGCACAGCCTCTGTGTTACTCCTTCTAGCTCCACACCCAGCTCAGGAAGGGCAAGGGCAGATGTGTAGCAGGACCAGGCTGCCTCTGCCTGCTTCCCATGAATCAGAGGGGCCAATAAGGGAGCCCAGAAGCCATCCAATCAAGGCATGTTTCCCACCCAGGAAGGGTAATTTGCTTTCCTCAAAGCCTGTATTCTATATATCTCTTCTTGCCTTGTATTATATGTAACTTAGAGTGTTCTCTTCTTTCCCTGGCCCTGTGCCCACAAATGGCATAACCAGTTTTGCTCTTTCTGTCTCCCGCCCCCCTCCATCCTTTTCCCTCCCTTCTGTCCTCTTCTTTCTTCTGTACACAGGGTCTCACTTTGTTGTCCAGCTAGCCTCAAACTTGAGATCTCCCTACCCCCGCCTCCTGAGTTCCGGGATTTGAGACCCACACTTTCACAATCAATTCTCCTCTCCTCCTCCTGCTCTCCTGTGTGTATATGTGGTATATGAGTGTGTGTGCACATGTGTGTGCATATGGAGGCCAAAGGTTAATATTAGTTATCTTCCTCAGCTGTGCACCTTTATTTTTTTTAATTTTTTTTGGGGGGGAGGTGTTTTCGAGACAGGGTTTCTCTGTGTAGCTTTGCGCCTTTCCTGGAACTCACTTGGTAGCCCAGGCTGGCCTTGAACTCACAGAGATCCGCCTGGCTCTGCCTCCCGAGTGCTGGGATTAAAGGCGTGCGCCACCACCGCCTGGCGCGCACCTTTATTTTTTGAATAAAGTATGTCTCACTAGACCTAGAACTCGCCAACTTGGCAGGCCTGACTGGCAGCAAACTTCGGGGACCTACTCTCTCCCCTGCCTCCCAGTACTGGGGTTACAGATACACACTGTATCTTTCACATGGATGCTAAGGACCTGAATTTGGGTCTTGGTGCTCATGTAGAAGAAAAAAGCCATCTCCCCAGCCCCCAACTCACTCCATGATGAAGCTTTAGTGAGAGCCAGGGAGCATGTTCCCAAGAGTTACTGGTGAAGTAGAGAAAGGTCACCATGGTGGTGGGGGGCTGGGGCAGAATCCTGTGCTTTCCTACCTTCTCCTTTGTGAAAAGGATCTAATCAAAAGCCAGTTAGGGGCCAGTGAGGTGGTGTAGAGAGTAAAGGTGCCTGCACTCCACGCTGAAAAACCTAGGTTCAATCCTCAGGTAAAGCGGGCAGGAGAAAACTAATTTCCACAAAGGGTCCTCTGACCTAGACATGCACGTGTGCCCCCCCACACACACACAATAATAAAAACTAAATTTGAAAAGCCATTTGTCACCCATAAGCTGAGAGCTACAAACTAAACAACAGACTGGGACGTCTGCCCCCTTCAGGACTGGAATCTGTCCAACCTACAAATCACCCAAGGTCTCAACCCAGTGTTTGGGTAGATCCCATAGTGCAGAAGAACCTTGGTGAGGGACTTGGTTCTGGGAACCCCCAAAGGAGCCCAGGCATCAACAGAAAAAAAGAACTTAGAACTGTAGACGGGAACTGACCAGCTTTGTCCCAAAATGCTCTCTGCCTGGACTTAGAAGTTCCGAAAGTTCTCGAAGCTTCCTGTTTCACACCATCTCAAGTCCCCAGCTTTTGATGAAGGAGTGCAGGGAGTCTATCAGGTTCAAGTTCCAAGAGCTAAATTTCAAGGGTACCCCCCAAAGCAAGACGGGCAAAAAAAAACCCCAAGGATGGGACCCTCATGCTTTTGCTCATGAGTTTCCCAGGCTGAAAGGATGACAGAACCACTCCTTCTGGTTTCCTACCTCCAACTAAACTGGGATCACTGGAAGCCCGGAGGTGAGTCTTGCACTGGTATTTCAGTACCACACCTGCCTCTTACAACTGAGTGGCTTCCAAAACCATAGAACCTCCTGCAGAGGCTGCCACAGTGTGAGGGTGCTCTCCCGACCGGGTTTCACCAACACACTTCCTTTTACCTCTCCACACACACACACACACACACACACAGTGGCTCACTCAGAAGATTCTACACAAAGGCATCACCGGTATGCGTCTATGTCTACAAATCCTACATGGTTCTGGCAGAGCTTCATCTTGGTATTTGGCAAATGCCTCAACTGATTCGGCGAGATGAGGAAATGGTAGGGCCCTTACCAAGGCACCTGGTATGGTAAAACATCATTTTTTCCATTTAGTCTTTCTTAGCTTCGGACATAGTGATCTATGAGAAGTTACTTTTCTTTACCAAGAGCTGAGCCCTGTGGTTCAGTAAAGCCACGGGTTTGTCAGGAGAACAGAGGACCAAGTATTTTTGTCTTCTATTTGTTTGGTAAGGGTGGTAGAGAGGGACAGAAAAGGTGAGGGTAAGGTGATGTGCTATGAGTTGTGGGTAACCATGAGCAAGACAGTTGGAGCAGTTTTAGAAGCAAAAGGAACTGATACCCAATTTTTTTTTCAGCCAGATTTCTCAGAAATTTAACTCTTCTAGGCCAATGTAATTATATATTCTATGGCAGGACTCTTCGAGGTCCAGAGAGAGGCCGAGGAATAATGTTTGGACTCAGCAAACCCAGCCTTCCTGTTGGCTCCGCAGACTGGAACAGAAGCTTGAGGTCTATTGGCAGTTTAGCCCTGGGAATTATGCTGCTATTTTGTCAGTGTCCATGCCTTGCTGGCTGATTTTCTCCTCTTCTCTGCAAGTACTCAAGCACTCCTTTGCCTCTGGAACTGTGTGTGGCATCGCAAGTGTTAATATCATAGCTTTGATGCATCCCTGACTCCCTCAGACAGATGCAGCAACGTGGCAGAAAGGAGAACAAGGGAAAAACAAAATTTAAAACCAATGACCACAGACATCAGATTCCACGTCTAGTAATATTTTGCTGTAAGTCTTCTGAGTTTGTCTTCAGCCTCACTACCCAGGCATGTCCTGGAATCCCTCTAGGCCTCATCTGTAACTGCAAGGTACCAAATGAGCCCTACAACTAATGAGCTAATATGTAAACAGCACAGAGGAGGTGGAGTGGACCAATGGGCTTTTGTTCACAGTAGGTAGAAGCAGGGCTGTGAATACTACTACCTGGAAGGTCCATACAGTGCATTGTGGGTAAAGGCAGCCCTTGGGCCACACACCTGCATTGGGTGTGTCAGTACCTGCCACTGTGTACCAGGAACACCATGGAGCTGGGAGGCTATGAGGAAGGACTCTAGAGTCAGGCTGCCCACATATCTCAGCTGGGCCTCATCCCAACTAGGCAACGCTGAGCTACTTTGACTTTCTGTACCTCAGTGTTCTCACTTACAGAATACAGATCAGACCAAGGTTCTTGTGTGGATCAGAGTATACAATGCTCAGAAGGTTGTCAAGCACAACCTTGGTGCTCCACATGCATTGGGCAGCTGCTGCTGTGATGAGTATCACTCTCAGCCTGGGCTCCGACATTAGCTCATACAACTCTTTGCCTCTGGGGTAGATTTCCTAGTATTTGCATCTGATACAGGGCCTGATCCTGTCAATCCCCACATGGGTCCCTGGGCTCAGTCACCAAAGCTGAGGCTAGCATCCTGCCTCCTGTTGCCCTACTTAACTTCATGCCAGCTCCTTCCGGCTGCCTACCTGCTTGATCTGGCCTGGCTGACTGCACCTTATGCTAATGTTGGCATGCTCGCAGGCGCTCCTCTACCTCCCAACATTCACCACTCTCTGTGCCTCTGGTGTGCCCTCCTGCTCTCCTGTTAATCTCTCCAATTGCTTGGCTTGTTACCTCCACACCCCACCCCATTGCCCAAAAAACACCACCCTCAGGAAAGCCCTGTAACAAACGCTACTGGCGGTCATATCAAGGGGGCCAGAGGAGAGTGGAAAGGGCAGATGGATACAGAGAGGTCGATACAGAGGCTGACACTGAAACCCCTAGACAGCCCAGGTAAGAATGCACATGTGGACCAGCTCCCCTCTTCCCCGTCACGTTTGATGGCTTCAGGAGAAAATACTTCATAATTCATAAAAGAGTGAGTGAAGGCAAGGTATATTTAAAAAAAAATACCTGTGGCCTACTCAACTTGCCAGAAAATGACAGACTCCTCGATGATTGACATATTACTCAGAATCTCTCACCTTCTCAAATTTCTGCTAGGAAAAAAAAAAATTCAACCTCTTGGCAAAAACATTCCATAATGCCACAATTTTCATGAATGCTACATCCATTTATTTTCCAAAATAAACCTAGGAGATTAGCCCATTGGTCTCCTCCCTATTTCCTACCCATTGTCTAGCCACCCTAACTAGCACCCCAATTCCAGCTTTCAGCTGGCAGTCACTGACTGCTCCTCACAACCACAGTAAAGACTGGGACACTAAGATCAAGACATGGCTATACTCCCCCCACCCCGCCCCCGCAAAGCCACCTGGGGGACGACAGCTATCCTGGATATACTGAAGCAAGACCTGGACCAGAGAGATGGCTGCAACCAAAGCTCTCGCCTTTCCAGAAACACTGATGAGAAACGGGAAGTCATTTGATTCCTTTATCTGCAAAGATTCAGCAGGAGTGGGAGGCAGGAAGGGAGCAGCCCTGCTCCCTCAGCAAAGCAGAAATGAATCAGCTCCCAAAGTGCTACTTGGGGTGGTGCCGAACCCCTTCCACCAACACGGGGCTCCTTTGACCCCAGGATTCCAGGTCTGTTAGGAAGGATAAATGGTTTTGGTTTGGGTTGGGCTTTAATGTGAAATTTTCTGTTTCGTTACTACTTTTAGGTTAAAAAAAAAACAACAAACATATACCTTCCCTTTGAGGAAGGATTTTTCTCTTTGTTTGATAACCAGTCAATGGCAAGGGTCCATCCTTTCTTATGGGCCACTGAAAATCTCTTCCAAGAAATTAAACAAATAAAATCAGATTTTATGGCTCCTATTAAAAATTTTCTAATGCCTTCCCACCATTTTGGAATAGAGACCCAAATCCTGAAAATGGGCTAGCATGGTCCCTGCATTTCTCCTCTTGGAGTCCTCATTCTGCACTCTCTCTCCTGGACACCAACCCAGCATCCTTGGACACACCAATTTCCATCACCAGTAAGCAGCCTTGTCTATCCTGACCTCTGACTGTGAACTCTGCTTCCTCCCACAAGCACACAGGGTGAGAATGATGAGTAATGTCTGTAACTTGAATGTGATTTCCATGGTGTTTTAGTCAGTGTTCTATTGCTGTGAAGAGACACTACGGCCACGACAACTATTAGGAAGAAAAGCATTTAGTTGGGGCTTGCTTACAGTTCCAGAGGTTTAGTACATTGTCATCATGGTAAGGAGCATGGTAGCATTCAGGCAGCCATGATGCTAGAAAAGGAGCTGGGAGTTCTATGTCTGGATCCACAGGCAACAGGAAGAGAGAACCAGTGGACCTCGCTTGGGCTTTTGAAACCTCAAAGCCCACCCCTAGTGACACACTTCCTCCAACAAGGCCACACCTCCTAATCCCTCCAAAGTAGTGCCTCTCGTTGAGAACTAAGCATTCAAACACATGAACCTATGGGGTTCATTTTTTTTAATTAACTAACTAAATGTTTGTTTGTTTGTTTGTTTGTTTGTTTGTTTTACCTCCTGGCCACAGTTTCCCCTCCCTCCTCTCCTCCTGGTCCCGCCCCCTAGCCCCACCCCCATCCCACTCTGTTCCCACCACCACATATGGGAAGAGAGACTGTAGCATTTTAATCATCATCATAGTCCCAGTGCCTAGCATAGCACCTTGTACATGGTCGGCTTTCTAAAAATCTAATAGCTCATGACTGCCTTGAATCCTTGGCCTCATCTGTACCTTGGCTGCCAAAACAGTGCAGTGACCAACAGAAAAAGTTCACACAGTAAAATGTGGGCAGTTTGCTTTGATTTGGGGTTTTGGTTTCTTGGTGTGTTTTTTAGCTAAGGAAATCTGAACCGTGAGTATCTCTCACCAAATTACCTTTACACCCTAGCTGCGAGGCAGGGGATCTGCTCAGATCCAAATGTTTATAAACCAAATAATCTATGTTTGGCATTGGTGTGCTTTGTTTCAAAGAAAGAATGACTGACAATGTGTCAACGGAAAGTGTTTGGGGGAGGGTTATTGTTTGTTGGTTGGGCGGTCAGTTGACAGAGACAAGATCTCAGACGAGAGCTCATCAACTTCCATGTTTCTATGCTTGGCAGCTGATGTCCCCTCTCTCTGGAAGGCTGACCCCTCCACTCTTCCACCCTAGCCCCTGGCCTTTTCTATTTGGTGAACATATTCCTTCCCTACGGTCCAATGTAAATGTCACAAAGACCTCCTCTCACAATTAGATAGTACTTCTATACCACCACGACCCTCTGCTAAACCCTGACGCCATTTCTGCCTCCATAATCCATGCAGCCTCATCTAGTAGAGACGATGCAGTAAGTATAAAGAGAAGTAAATAAGCTAGGAATTCGTAGGTCAATTTCAGGACTACTCAGGATTCAGAAAACTAATCATAAGCTGGGAACTTAGCTCTGGGCTGGGCTTGCATGAGTGCGGGAGTCTTCTTGAGTAGACTAGTTGTGCAGATAGGCTACTGGTGGAGGGTGAATGGGAGGAATGAGATAGAGACTAGGAGCATTCCCAAAACGGGATTTTGCAGAAACACTCAGTTGCCTTTGGGGAAGAATGCCACACCACATATTCCTCAAAAGCAAACACTATGTCTTAGGCATCTTCTGAATGCCTTTCACTGACCCAGTGCCTAATACAATAGCATGTAAATAACAGAAGTAAAAAAAAATAGAAGAAAGCTAATGAAGGTAGCCTGACAGAATTTCACAAAGGAACACAGCAAGGAGGGGACTGTGTACCCCAAGTTCTGCCACACTGTGTGCAGCTTTAGGCACCTGGTATGCTAAAACCCCAATGAGAAACAAGAAGATATATCTAAGTCTCAAATACTGAGCATTCTAGACCCTTCCTGAAAAAGGACCTAGCTCTTTAAAGTACTGCTAGACACCAATAAGAGCATCTCAAGCAGCTGATCAGTCTTAGTCTTCAGGCTAACTGGACTCAGTGGCTGCCCCTCTCTGAGGTGTCAAGAGAAAAGAGTGGTTTGGGCACACTGCTGGGCTCTGACCTCTAGTATTGTCTGTGGCAAAGATGACTAAGAGCCTGAGCAGCTCTTTTCCATTTCTTCCACATTACAATAAACCTAAGTCCACGTCCAAGCACATGGTTCTCCAAGTAAAACCCCAACTACCTTCCACCGCCTGTACCACACCAGACGTTGACTGTGTTCTAACCAAAAGACTGGGAACACAAGTCACACACACAATGTACACACCACATCTCAAAGAGGATAATGGCAGCACCACATACTCTTTTGCCCGTTCCTTTAGAAATGGTGTTGATGAACCGGTTCATGGAGGACCTCACACTAATCATCAAGATTACATTATTAAGTGAGAGACATTTTCATTATATCAGGATAAATTCTGGGAGGGTAGGGGATTTTTTGATTGCAGCAACTCAGTTTAACTAAACCAGCCATAAAAACAACCAAAACATATAGGTCAATTAAACAAGAACAAAGGCAATCATAAAAACAGGCCCACAAGACTAATACTGGACTTGGAGAAAGGTAACTCACTAGGTTATGTTATATTTTCTAAATTTTCTTTCACAAAATGCTAAAAACATCCCAAAGATGGTCATCAACAGCAAATCCCCAACTGCTCCCCAATCCACATCAGGAATAGAGTACTGAGCCTAAGTATTTTCTAAAACAAAAACAAAATGCTGTGAGCTATACACACACACACATACACACACACACACACACACACAGAGAGAGAGAGAGAGACAGAGACAGAGACAGAGAGAGACAGAGAGAGAGAGACAGAAAGACAGAGAGACAGAGACAGAGAGACAGAGACAGGAGAGAGACAAAGAGAAGACAGAGACAGACAGAGACAAAGAGAGGAGAGAAACAGATGGATACTGAGAGAGACAGAAAGATGGAGAGAGATAGACAGAGAGATAGACACACACACAGAGAGAGAATTTTATAAAGCTCAAATAAATTCAAAGAAGAGCTTCAGCCGGAGCTCTTTAGTAGGTCTCTATAAAGAGAGACAGTGACCACCTTTTAGCAAAGCCCTTGAGGGCTTGCTCGGGGAGCTCTGGGTTTTCAGTATCACGTTTGTTAATTCCCAGTTTGCTTGGTCATTTCCTCTCCAGTACTAGATGGAACATTGGTTGGAGCATGGAGTCCAAACTTTCCTCAAGAGACACAAATGAAAGCAAACTGAATCACTCAATCTAAATTCCAAATCTCCCATCAAATATTCAAGAAAAATAACAATAATCTCCATAGAACAACAGTACGAGTTGGAGAAGAAATAACAATTAAGACGCAGTTATACTGAGAGAAAATAAAGGAGAGTAGACAACATGGCCCAGTAATCCCTTATATGAGCAGGTATGTCTCACAAGCACTAACAAAGTACAGGCCTTAGTAACACACATGCTCACACACGCCTTTACAAAATTATCTGGCATTGCATTAAAATAGAAAATGAATTTTCACATGTTTAAAAAGGGCAGGCCAAATAATTTAAAATAACCATACCCAAATAAATATTTACCTATTACATGCCTTACAGAAGCCTGGGCTCACTGGACGAATTCTGAATTCTGTGTGGGAGGGAAAGCTATAAATACTGCTTGACCCTCTGATCTTTTATGCCTCAGAAATCTATTTTCTTATAAACTGGGAGAGGCAACCATATCACAATTTTTCAAAACTGGTAGTTAAACAAATTATTCTAATAGTTCCTTTTGGTTACCTTTTCTACATCAAATTAGGTTTAAATAAATAGGCAACATCACAATATAGCTAAGTGGAAATCAGTAGAGAAGCTGTGCCCAATCATAATGCTCCCTGTGGCTCTGTAACCTGCAGGTTCCATGAGCACAGAACAGCAGCATCAACATGCTCTGAGTGTCGGTATGCGGAGCAAGACGCGAACACACACTAATGATCTATTCCAGAAAGTTCAATAACACGTTGGTGGGGTCCTCAGAGTGCTAACAGCTGGCATGAGAATAGGAATGCTGTTGATAAATGTTCAGACTTTCATTGCTTAATGAGAAATTACAAGTGTTTCTCAACTGGTTCCCTTCAAAGCTCTCCACTAAAGTCTTCAATTGAAGGACAGTGTCAGGCAGATGGCCCACGGGGCATCTTACGTGAATAGGAAGCCATTAACCAACACAGCAACTTTAAAATCATTATCCTACCCCCAATTAAATGAGCCAACTATTAAAAACTGAGGCTCAGAAGGAGAAGCGAGGAGCACACTAACTTCCTAACCAGCAGCTTCCTTTACCCATCAGCTGTTGCTGCATTCATATGCCATCTAGCTGATCAACGTAAGGTATCAGAAATCATGGAGCACTTCCTGCCATCACACAACCTGACTCTGTAAGAGAGTAAGCCCCATGTGGTAGCTCAATGCCAGCACTCAGAAGGCTGAGGCCAATCTTGGCTACACAGTCAATTGGAGGTTAGCCTGGGCTACATGAGACCCTGTCACAAAAATAAAATAAAAATTAAAACTTTTTTCCTATGTATTTATCTGCCTCATGCCCCTTCCTCCACATAGGTCTGTTACTCATGTTTCATTTCGCCTTCCTTGCTACCTATGACTCAAAGCAATGTAAGCTCTTCTCAGGCCAATTGAAACTCTCCCCCACCTTCTTCTCGCAGACCAACTCCACATAATGAGCTCTCCAATGGCCAACTCTTGCAGAAAATATTTGCCTTTAAAGCACTGACTGGATGTTTCCTCTTAATTATAAAAGTAAAATACGTTTTTGAAGAGGTATTATTGAAAAACCTGAGATAGGCAAGAATGAAATCTGTAGTCTTATTACTGAGAGATGATTATTGTTATTTTGGTATTTTTTTCCATTTCTGTATGCATTTTGTTTTACATTTAGAATGTGCTCTGTGTAAACTTTCATATTCTCTCAATAGCAACATTAGCATATCCTCATGTTATTAAAACCTCCTAATAAACATTGTGTATCAAAATTCTATAATATATCATATATGGCATGCTGTGCTGTTCCACTGTTTTAAATATAAAAATGTTGGAATTAGACTAGTCTGCAATTCAGATAATTGTCCTGGGCCATATTCCCAGATATTCTTTGGCCAAAGAGTAGGAGCATTTTAAGCCTCTTGGTCACACTGCCAAATTTTGTATGCAAAAATGGTACCAATTTACAGACCTATTAGCTCAATGTGAAGGTCTACACATAGCCCTATTACCAGCAATACGATGAGTGGAGGGTACAGGTCTAATTTTTTTTAATCTTAAAATTACAACTACTTTTGCATTATATTTGACATTTTTTATTGAGTAAATTTGTTTTTTTAGGGTCTAATTTTTAAAACTGTTAACTTGCTATGGTAGTTCTCATTTTCATTCTTGCTAATGAATAAACAAATGTGAATATACACAATATTTTTATAAGTATAGCTAACTTAGTTTCTCTGAGTGAGGAATTTCCACATCTACATACTAGAGACTTCAATGGACTGCAATCACTTTCTAGAAACCTACAGAAAACAGCATTTCAGGGCCAGCAGACATGACAGATTAGAGTTGCTTATGGAGATATTTAAAACTCCACTTGCACTCCAGAAACTCAAAATACTAAAGGCTGTATAATCTATATTTTTCTAAAATAAAAAAAAGCTACTCTACTAGACACGTACTGAGAAGCCACTGGCTTTTGATTATACTAGCTAGATATCACACTCATTGAATGAATGGGCATGCAACTGTCAACACATAAACAAGACATTTTTTTTTCTTCCCGAAAGTATAATTTCGCTCCACAGTTCTGCCCTCACATCCATGAAGCAACCTGTTCATCCTGTGAGGTTGCCTTTACCAGGGTGACAGAACCTTGATCAAGGCTGTTAGTCTCATTTCTAAGAATGTTCTTCCTTTACAGGAAAAGGAAGTAATCTAAACAGCGATGCGCCCAGCATTTAGCTCAAGTGTTGACACAATATACGATGAACACCTGGTATGAATTTTCCAACTGCCACTTCTTTCCATTCAGAGACTCATCTGCAGTCTATAGGCCAGGGATATGAGTTCCTACTATTTGCTGATTTACAGCAAAGTTTACAAAAAACATGAAACCACAGCTGGCTCTCCAACCAACCTTGAATCCCACACCCATCTTCAAACTGCCAATTGTGGCCCTTGTTAAGCACGCTGGAACCGTCTGTGGCTATTGAAGGTAATGTTATATCCAGCATAATCAACCTGAAATGGCAGGGGCTTACCTCTGTTCACGCTTGAAACTGGGTTATCTAATACTCCAAAGGAGATGATGGGAAGTGGGGAGACAGAAAATTTATCTGCATGTCAACAGTGGCATAATCCTTTGAGCTAAGTTCTACTAGCCTAAGAAAAGTCCAGGTCAATAAGGCTCCCTTATCGGCGCTTGAACGGGAGTGGCAGCTGCAGACACTGCCCCCCCCCCATTAGATGGCGATGAGGGGAGGGTACAGGACAGGATCATGACAGGTCTAAATGAACTGTTGTCAACTGGGCACAGAGGCTCTTTAAGAGTTATTTTCATGTTTGTTCCTTTTCCTCTCGGGTGCTGAATGTGGCCACTCCCTACCACCACAGAGCCCATCCTGGCAGAGACTTAGAAGAAAAGTGCGGACACCCTGCTTGTGAGGTAACCGTGGAGTCATAGGGAATGGATAAGCCAAAGTCCTCGACGAATCTGCTACTGAAAAGCATTTGATTTCCCAGCAAGAAAAGCAAGGGACAGGTCTTACTTTGGTAAAATTGGGGTTCATATGAATTCTTGCATCCTTTCTGGAAACCGCTACCATCCTCATCATTACTATGCCAAACAACTTGGGACCTTGGTAAGAATTAACTGACAGTGATGAATAGGCTATTTGAACTTGAAAAATTAAATCTTCATGTGGTAATAAATATTCTTTATGGCACACAACTGCAGTCCAGGGGGTACTTCAACTGCCTGGCTTGGCTGAATCAGAGTACAATTGAAGTGGACACTCTGTCTCGCTCTGTTCATCCCTCTCTGGGGACTACTTTGCCTGACTTTGGATTGTTTCTTCCACGGACATCACCCTCAAAAAAGCCTCAGGACAGAAAAACGGAGATGTTACTAAGCACAATTAGCTGTGACGCATCCCAGAGACAGTGACTCTCTTGATGCTTTGAGCTAAATTAAAGAAAAAGAAGGCGTTATTAGCAAACGCACCAGCTCCGGTGCCTGGAACTCGCAAACAGGACACACACCCCAAACTGTAGTCACAAGGTCACACCTTCACACCTCAGCACCAGCAAGTGTCACTGCAAATCTCCACACCAGCACTTTCGCTCTTCTCCCTTTATTTTACTTTCTAAATTTAGTGCCATTTCAGACGCTGCTAACTCAGATAACTGAGTAAGTATGCGCAGGAGAGTGAATCACGGATCTGATGAGGTCCACCAACCTCAATCTCTCCCCTTTTCTAGATTTCCATTTATAGTGACAACGTCTCTGTCACCATGCAACACCCATCTTCTGCTCATACAATTTTTGCTAAAGACATCTCCTTACACATATCCATTAGAGACTCGCCTTCTCTTTTAAAATTCTGAGTCCACAAAATCTTTTTTAAATGTTCTCTTCCTTACTACATAATTTATTACCAACTGAAATGCAACCATATGAAAGGCCACATGATGAGGATACAGTTAAAACAATCTGGAAATCAGAGAAAATTAAAAATTTCCTCAGAAGTTATTGGAGTTGATAACCTGCAAATTAATGCTACCATGTAAATTTTTACCCAACAAAGTCAAAGATGACAATGGACAACATCAAAGAGACACACAAACCTAGCTTTGTATCCAAGGACAACTCTCTCAATGCTTTCTCAATTACTCATCTTTCTCAGTTCTTACCCCACTGATGCCCCCCAGGCCTTAACCTCCTCTGATTTGACTCAGTATATGAGTCTTTCTTATTTCACCAACACTCACATAGAGTCAAAAACCTTTTCCATGCTGTGCTGAGGTGGCTAACAGATGGAAGAAATCCCAAACTACTCAGATTACCCAGGGTACAGACTACCTCAGGCCTCCTTCTCACATTAGTCAGTTTGGGCTGTTATCAAAAATTACTGTAAAAACCAGAAGATTAAAAAGGCAAATGACCATGACAATTCTTATAAAGAAAAACATTTAATTGAGGTGGCAGCTTACAGTTCAGAGGTTTAGTCTATTACCATCATGGTAGAGAGCATGGCAGTGTGCAGGCAGAGATGGTGCTGGCTACATCTTGATCAGAAGGCAACAGGAAGTGGACTGTGTCACTGGGAGTAACTTGAGCAAAAGAGACCTCAGGGCCCATCCCCACAATGACACACGTCCTCAAACAAGGCCACACCTACTCCAACAAAGCCACACCTCCTAATAGTACCACTCTCCTTCAGGGCCAATTACCAGAGTACTGACTGCACAGAAAATGCACTCAACATCTTTAACAGAGTTTTGCAAGTTCTGGGACTAAATCTTATCATTGGTAAGAAAATGTGTATTGAACACATTCTAATTCGTTTTACTCTCCAATTCTATCTAACATCATGGGCACACATGACACTGATCCTAAGGAGATACAATTTCAACTGAGCAAGCCAACAGGACAAGGAAAGAGTCAATCTACTACATCACAAGGAGATAGAAAGAATCCAAGGAGCAGCTTCAAAACTGCTCAATGAGATAGCCCATGTGACCACTGAAACCTTGCTAATACCTGGTTTAAATGTTGTCTTTGAACTGGGGATGCTGGTTTGTATAGTTATATGGAATGACATGACCTAACTAAGACTAACTTTGCACTGGTAAGCACGGACAATGCAAACTATACTAAAACTGCATAACTAGTCTGTTTATCTTTAAACCTTTCCTTACATCAGAAGGTGTCTGATGGGAGCCTGCCATTCATGATAAGACTCAGATTATCTCCAACATCTGACTGTCATAAAATCCCTTTAAAAAAGGGTGTGGCCTCCAGACACTGGAGGTGAGCCGCTTACCCTCTAACTGACTCACAGTTCAGCTCCAGGTTAGCCTTGATTCTGAGGACAGCAATTCCATTTTTTGGAGGTCCAGTTTGGCTCTTATTAATCAATAATAGTAGAACCAACACCTGGATTGAGTGGAGCCCAGTCTGGGGAGTCAATCTTCCCTGAAGCTGGTTTGCATAATTCTATGGGGTTCTCAGGGGAGCATCTTCTCACGCTGTCCCCTAAACTACCAGAACAATTGGTTTCCACGCTCTGCCCACCTGGAGACACACAGTCGAACAGATCTAACTCTCCCCTGCATCCTCTTATACATGGTTTGATACAATGGTTCTGTACTGGGAGCAGCCAATAGTTGTCAAACTCAGAAAACGTGCCAAGTAGCATGTCAATAACTACAGATGAGGAATAATAAAAGAGGCCTTGCTGTCCGATGCAGAGGGTCGGAAAGTCTTTCTCTATTATAATAATAAGCAAGCACTGCCTCTCTCCATCCATTTGTCTGACTTCCAAGTTGAAAGTTTTTAAATTTGAAAAAGTAATCTTTCCAGGAAGTTCAAAAGAAGATTCTGAAAGAAGTGTGGGTATTGGCTCCTCCGTCTTCCTGTGATGGTAGCTGTCAATCTGCCTTCCCTCAGAGCAGAACCTAGAAACAAGGCCTTCCAGAAAGATCACAAGCTGCAAGAATGAGGAGGGCAAGAGATGGGATCAAAGAAAGAAGAAAAGCCAACCAAGAGTGCATCACTGTTTACCACAGCATGCTCGCGGGCTTGACCCAGGAGACTTTCCAAGCAACAAGGAAACTGACCTTGAAAGACAACAGCCTCAGGCACTTAATCATCAACACTCCTGCCTCACCGGTGGAGAGAAGTGAACAGTCCTATTTGAGGACAGGCTTGGCTCAAGAAAGCTCCTGTGACTTCCAGGGAGAACCCTGAGTTCCAAGAGAGAAAGGAAGCAGGCTGCACAAGGAGGAACTGTCTACCTCAGCTGAACTGAAGTTGAAGGTGAGCCAGGAGAGAGGATGCGCAAAGCCCCAAGAGCCACCTTTACCTCAGCATAAGACTCTTGACTTGCTTGTGCATGGTATATGCATGTATGCACATATGTGCAAGCATGTAGAAATCAGGATGTCTCCCTCTATCACTCTCCACCTTAGTTAATGAAATGAGGTCTCTCACTGTACCTGGAACTCAATATCTCAGCAAGTCTGGTTGGCCAGTGAGCCCCTGAAACCTGCCTGTCTCTGCCCCCACCCAGGGGTGGGATTATAAGTGGGTACCACCATGCCTAGCTATTTACATGGGAGCTGAGGATCCAAATTCAAGCTTTCATGCTTAACCAGCAAGCAATTCATTCACTGCGTCATCGCCTCAGCCCTGGAATAGGACTCTTCATGCTATTGGCGGGGAGGTTTCTTGAGGCAAGGTCTCATGTAGCCTAGGCTGGCCCTGAATTCCACAGATAGATGAGAATGACCTGGAACTCCTGGTCCTCCAGACACTGACTCTCCAGTTGGTAGGATTGCACGTATGAGCCATCACCTTGCTACATTCCTTCTTTTTAAAAAGCACTTTGCTCTTCTGTTTATCCCATTTCCTTCAGGCTTAAGATAGTAATGCACATTTGTCACTTTGCTTTATTAGTTTATCTTTCAAGAATTCAGAATGAAACATTAGGAAGAGAAAGCATGATCCTGCCCAGCGCCATGATGGACTGAGTGGGACAAGGAGACTCTACAGAGGAAAAACAGGCACTGTGATGGTGAGCAAATGTATGGAGTGGTATGGGAGGGGGGATCATTTCCTGTGGACAGAGGAATATCTGAAGAGGTAAAAGTGGTGAGGAGTAGGTTCAGGTGGGTAGCTTGATTCCCACCCAGGGCCAGGGTAATGTCTGGGCCTGGGCTGCTGCCAGAGCCTATGTCTGTGTTCATGGCCCAGTTGCAGCCACAGTCTATGTTAATGTCCACGGCTCCTGACACCACCGAAGGCCCAGAGGATGGGGCTGCACAGAGTTGGCTCCACCCTTCACTGGCTGTAACACTAGGGAGAACTGGTCCTGCCCCTTACTGGCTGAAGCACTCAGGGGAAAGGGTCCTATGTCTCACCTGGGCAACACAATAGAGCTGACCCTGTTTGCAGAGGGTATGAACGAGCTGGCCCTGAGAGCGTGAGAATGGGGGATGGAGTCACACCCCTCTCATCTGCCATGTGGTGGCATTGGTGAGGAAAACTTGCCCTCCTTCCCTTTCCCCTCGTCATCTGCCGCAGGTGGGGGAGCTGACCCACCCCCCTCACCAGGTGCAGCACTCAGGAAAATGGGCCCTGCACCTCACCTGGGCAGCACAGTAGAGCTGGCACTGCTGTTGTAGGTGTGGGAGAACTGACCCTTCGGGCATGAAAGCAGGAAAACCAGTCCAGGGGTGAACTAGCCAGCGCAATGCCAGAGAGCTCACCCTGGTCTTGGGGATGGTGGAGAGCTGGGACTGACCAACACTGCAACTACCCAGGCCTAGAACCAGGGCTATGAATTGGCACATCCCAACATCCACTCCATCTATGATCTGCTGGAGCATGTGAAGGGGCCAGTCCTGCAGATTCCAAAGCTGCAGGATCTCCATGACACAAGGTAACAACAGGATATCCAAGAGGAGTCTCAGTGAGGGTCCAGTAGCAGAAACCAGAGGCCTCAAACCAGACCAATGACTGCTATGGGATGTTTTGTATGCTGTGAATATGTTGTTCTGATTGGTTGATAAATTAAAAGCTGATTGGCCAGTAGTCAGGCAGGAAGTATAGGCGGGGTAAACAGACAAGGAGAATTCTGGGAACAGGAAGGCTGAGTCAGGAGACGCAAGGTCGCCATCCAGGGAACACCATGTAATAGCACACAGGTAAAGCCACGGAACACATGGCAACATATAGATTAATGAAAATGGGCTGAGTTTAAACGTAAAAGCTAGTCGGTAGTTCGCCTGAGCAAATGGCCAAGCAGTTTTACTTAATATAACTTAATTATATTAAGTGTGTTTACTTAGGTCTGAGTGGCTGTGGGCCGGGTGGGACACAGGAAAACTTCAGCTACAAATGACTCTTTGCAATGAACACTTTCAAGTAAAGATATATGGATAAAAGGGTATTTATACTGAGTGATCACTGTGTCACACTATAGCTTCCATGATGAGATTTTTTTCCTGTTTTTTTTCCTCTTAAATTTTATTTTATTTTATTGGGGGGTTGCAAGGGCAGAGGACAGATATAAAGAGATGGGGAGATGAGTGGGATCGAGATGCATGATGTGAAAGACACAAAGAATAAAATAAAAGAAAGTTTAAAAAAAAGAATGGAATATTAAAGCAACTATAGCTTTGAAGGATTGTTAGTAGAACGATGAAGAGAAAACAAATACAGTAACCACTGGCAGGAACTATTGCCTAGGTGAGTTCTCTGGAAGGCTCTGACTTCTCAGTACAAAGTTCCTCGTCTCTCCAGAAACGTCATGACCGCTTCCTGGGCCATAATAACCATGGTTCTTGGGCTGTTCAAATGCAAGGCAACACCCCAAGGAAGCCATGTCCTGGCCATCGGTCACGTCACAGATGCCATGCTTACTCTCACGTCTTACTTTGTTCCAGCTGTGACTCACTCTGTCACTCACCCGAGAAGACACTGATGTGCTCGGCACTTAACCGGTGATAAACTGAACATCGAGCATCCTTTGACTGGCTTTCTCTTCTCCACGGTCAACGTCAAGCTGTGTCACCAAAGAGGGTATGAAAAGATTCCACTTCCTAAATGCTTTTGTAAGCCATGCAAACAGAAAACCTCAGTTCCCTCAACTGTCAAAATGACACCTTCATCAGCTTCCAAATTCAGTAATCACTGCCTCGTGCCCACTGGCAGGGCTGAGTGAGTGGATCTCACGAGATTCTCAACTCTGGTACATTCTTCAGTAAGTGTGAGAAATCAGGACAAGAACACCTCTTGAATAAGGTCAGACAGAGTGGGGAAGTCTTTACTCGCAAGTGTCCTCTTGTTCAGAAGCACAGTTTTGATATATACCTATATCCAGAAGCACTCTTAGAGACAACATAATTTGTAGATCCTATTTAGGTTTGACTCAAAAAACCCAGATGTACACTTGGAGACAAGAATAGGAGCTTGGGGCCCAGGAGAGATGGTGCTCACAGCAGCAGAGGGAAATTGAGTCAAACTCGATAGTTTGTAGGGGAAAGGGGACACAGTACAAACGGACCAACGTTAGGTGACAATTATGTGGGCCGAGTAGAAGACAAAGGACAAGAAGGACCAAGGAAGGAATCAGAGAAAAAGGCTAGGTCTAAAGGCTACTTTACAGAGAGAGAGAGAGAGAGAGAGAGAGAGAGAGAATCTAAGGACCATTTCTATAGACGAAATGAGTTGATAAATCCAAAGGAATGTATCTGAGAACAAACAGGCTAGTAAGCCAAATGTCCTGACGATACAGATTCTATTTCTACCTGTGATCAGAAAAAGGGTCTCTGGTCCACGGGACACCTCACGGGATCTTAGTACAGACTAGCAAAAAGGACATTCAAACCCGGTTCCTCCCAGCTTGCAAACCCTTAGGATTTTTGTGCCCAAGGAAAAACAGGAAGCCGACTTAGACCCGAAGCCCACATGCTGATCAAACAAAGAATTAGATAAATTTGCAGAAACTGGCTGGAATGTCTGCCAAAGTTTATACTCAACAAAACACATTCTAAAGTACTGCTGGCCCTCTGAGTTGGCAGCCATGAGTGCCGAGAGGTTGGCAAGCATCGGTGCCAAGGAAACTGCCAAAGTGACTCTCCCCTTAGACACATACCAGGAGTGCTCTTCAGTCCCCTGTGTAACAGAAATTTAAAATGTGCTTTGAAAACCCTCAGGCTGTCAGGCAGTGAAACTACACCACAAGGCCAAGGTCACTGTGAGGTCAGATGAGAAAACATCCCTCATGGACTATTTGAGTGCACGATCTGCGACTGAGAGCTGTTCAAAGACACGCTTAACACAAAGGGAAGGTTAATAACTAGTCTTAATAAGCATTAACACAAAAAAAAAAAAAAGCCTTTGAGTTTATACACACATGCCAATGGCATTCCCAAGTCCACATCCTGAAAGAGCCTGGCCTTGGAGCTGTGTATGCCACCCACTCAATAGTCCCCAATAGAGCTAGCGGTGGTTCCTGGGATGCAGAAAAATTGTCCTTGAACCGGCTTATTTAAATATTAGTGTCCCCAAGGAGACTTATATCTACCAAATTATTGGAGAGCTGACCTCTCAAAGAAAGTTCAAAGTCTGCCAAAGGGGCAGCTGCTTTTACTTCTACAGTCCGAGCAGGTCCTTATTCAGAAGACTGCCTTCATTTTGTTATTGTTTGTGTGTGTGTGTGTGTGTGTGTGTGTGTGTGTCCACATTGCGAGGGGCACACTTGCTCATGAGGTCTCATGCGAAGGCTACAGGTCAACACTGGATCTCCATCTATCACTCTCCCTCTTATTTTTGATGTTATTTGGATGACCTTTCAAATGTTTTTGATTGAGATAGAATATATCACTTCCCCATCCTTTTTGTTCTCTCTACCCCCTACCAAGTATCGTCCCCTGAGTCCCTCCGAGACCCCCCACTCTTAAGTTGACAGCTTTTCTCTTTGATCATATTTGTTTCTCTCTCTCTCTCACACACACACACACACACACACACACACACACACACACACACACACACACACGAAATCTGCTGAATCCATTCTTTTGTTGTTTGTAGTTTCAGGGCTGACTGCTCTCATTGGACAACCAATGAGGGAGCTCATCCCTGGGAGAGGATAATTCTCCTCCCCGTAGTCAATAATTGCCTGTAGTTCTTTTGTCTTGGAGTGGGACTCTGCAAAAATTTCCCCTTTCCACATTAATATGCTCATTGATATTACTCTTTCCATATTATTTTTTTTGAGACAGGTTCTCTCACCGAATCTGGAGCTCACAATTTCAGGAGGACCAGATTTTCCAGGGAGTCCCAAGGATCTGCTGTTGATGGGCCCGCTCCCCACGGTGCTGCCAGGCCCAGCTTCTACGCAGATTCTGGGGATTCAAACTCAGGCTATCATGCTGGCATGACAAGAACCTCATGCCCTGAGCCATCTCCCCAGCCAGTTTTCTTTCTCTCCACTGATTCCAGCCCCAGAAATGTCCCTGGGTTCAAGGAAGGCACTGTGATGAAATGCTAGCATGGAACGTAAAACTCCACCTACTTACAACCACACCACAGCCTGAGTAACACAACACAGCATTCACTTCTTCTACGTGTCTACTGAAGTCAGATCAAATATAGCAAATCAAGACTTAACATCTCACATGTGTTCATTTGGCTGTCACTGTCAAGACCTTCACGAACTGCCCAGACAGCCACAGATTAATGGAGGACAAACCTGACAAGCATTGTGTCTTGGAGGTTCAGAACTGAGGACCCAGAAGCCCTGGGTATTAATGCTGGGTCAGCCTACGACTTGCCGAGTGACCTTACTTACTCCTCCTGGCTTTCTCCTTTTTTTTTTTTCCATCTGCAAACTGAAGAATGTTGGTAACTCAAAATAAATAGCCCAGTGTCCACTCTCTCCACAGACGTTTCCCCTTTCTTTCTGACCTTGGAGCTGAGCAAACCTGACATTCCTTTCCAACAATAACGAATGTTTTTCTCATTTCTTTGATTTCCTTTCTCTTGAATAGCAGCAGTTTCCAAGACTGAAATGCCCAAAGGTGTTAGAGAGACGGAGTCATAGAAAAATCTCAGCACAGACAGGCAGGGAGGGGAGAAGAAGGAAGAAGCCCAGTTTTCCCACTGGCATCTGGTACTTGTTAGTGGTCTAGAAAAATACCACAGAGCTAGTCTCTACAGGCGATTCATACCAATAACTGAAGAAGCAGATGCCATGGAGTTTAAAGACCAAGAGCTTCTTAATTTCCTTAGTTAGGGATACTATTGCTGCAATGAAACATCTTGACCAAAAACAAATCGGAGAGGAAAGGGTTTATCTGGCTTACAGTTCCAAATCACTGTTCATCATTGAAGGAAGTCAGGACAGGAACTCAAGCAGAGTGGGAACCTGGAGACAGGAGCTGATGCAGAGGTCATGGAGGGGTGCTGCTTATTGGCTTGCTCCCTATGGCTTGCTCAGTCTGATTTCTTATAGAACCCAGAACCACCAGCCCAGGGATGGCCCCACCCTCATGAATCACTACTTAAGAAAACGTCCTACAGGCTTGCCTACATCCAGATCTTATGGAGGCATTTTCTCAACTGAAGCTCCCTCCTCTTAGATGACTCCAGCTTGTGTCAAGTTGACATAACACAGTCTTCTGTCTCTTTATGACTGGTTCTCACATAGTCCAGACTGGTCCGATTGCCTCCACTTCAAAACTGCTGGGGATGGAGTCATGTGCCCCAAGGGGCAGTTGCTTTTTTGGTTCTTATCTCCTGAAGCTAATTTCACCATGAGAAATAAGTAACGAAAATACATGCACCCTGTAGTGAGTCGAATGGTGCCTTCTGTCCCCAAAGAAACATGACTGTGTTCAAATCCCTGGAATCCCTAAATGTGACCTAATTTGAGGAAGGGGGGGGGTTGCAAACTTTACTGAAGTTAAGGATGTGGAAATGAAGGCATCTGGGATTAGGAACAGGTCACAGATGCAGTGTCAAGCATCCTCAGGAGAGAAGACGTAGGATGAAGAAACGCAGAGATGATGGGAAGCTGGAGGCTAGAGTCATGGCGCCATAAGAAGGAAAGGGTGTCAACAGCCCCCAGAAAATGGACAGAATCTCCTCAACAGCCTTGAAAGGGAGGCAACCCTACTCACAACTGGGTTCCAAACTCACAGCCTTCGGAACTGTGAGAAAAGAACTGGTTTTACACCACTGCCTTTGCTCAGATTTGTCAAGAAGCTCAAATACACAGCCCACCCACTCACAGTCAAGTTCCCAAGTCAACTCCTCCTCCAACAAGACTATCCTTCAGGGCTGGGGCACAGGGTAGAGGCAGAGTAAGCTTAGCGGGCTCCATGCCCAACGGTACCACCACATAACCACTCCCCCTTTTTAACCGACTCAGGAGCCATCATTTGAGAAAACTGTTCAATATCTTTCAGCTTTGTTAATCTATCAATTTGATGAACAAAATTTTTTTCCCAAATATCCACATCTCTGTATCTTAACTCGGCCACATATGAACTTGACGGAGTCCCTTAACTACCTTATTTATAAAATGGGGACCACAGTGTCATTTCATACACCTGAGAGTGAGGAAGGCTAACCAGAAATCAGCCATGTTTGTGGCCCTCATTCTCATTATTTCATCACACACACACACACACACACACACACACACACACACACACACACACACAGGCCGAGACTATGTTCATCCAGCAGAATGAGTGGTGGGCATGGCTAAGAAACAACTGCCTGAGCCAAATGTGGATTATCAGGATGGTGCAATGGTCAGCTCACACACCAGGTCTATAGTCATAGCTGGCTTCCCTCCTGATGTCAGGTCCAATCTGTGGGAATCCACAAATAGATTGACAGGAAAGTGGACAGCCAGGCTTCCCCTGCGGTGAAGAGCAAGTGGGTGATGTACCCCTTCTCCAAAGTAGGAAGAACTCTGCTGTGGAGTTCTCAAGCCTCATTCCTGTGGAAATGTAAACATACCACCTGCTTCTCTCTGCCGCCTGGTGCCAACGCCAAAGACTCCAACTCAAAAGCAGATTCCTGCTTTTATTCCTGTAGCTTTAGCCTGGGGACAAACACTGCCATGAGCAGCTTGGCCAATGGAACTAGGTGGGAACTGTGTCTTTTAATTAATTACCCTGACAATCACTCCGAGGCCAACTGGCAGCCTCTGGATGGTGCAGTGTGTCTCCTCCAGGTCTCCCAGTGTGGCGTTCACCTCGAGCAGTTCACACCGGCTCCTTTTGGGGTTTCTAGTCTCCTAACCTAAGTCCATCTTCTGACCTCTTCCAGAAATGCTCCAAAATTTCCTGTCATTTAAATGTACCTTTGTTATTGCCAGTTCTGTTATGGATCCCATGTTTTCTATCATGAGGGAAAACCATTTCAATGAGTTTGTGGGATGAGAGAGAAACATTTGCACCAGTCTCTCAATTTGACAGCACGTCTATATTAACAACGCATTCGTTAAAATCACAAATCACCCCGGTCTGCTCTTGGCTCCACACTCCTAATTTCACTGAACTAATCCGGACAGGGGTTGGGCTAAGTGTGCAGTTTCTCCAAGCTCCTCGGTGGATCTGACGCACTGGGAGAACTGTGAGCCATGGTGTAGTGTTCAACCTGCTCTTGGTGTCACTAACGTGGCTTGTAGAGTACAAAATAAATCACTAGCAGCCACTTCGCTTTGTTTCAGTATAGGGTATGCCACCCTAAAAGTTAATTGAAAATTACTAACCCAACTCCAGGATATAACTAGTATTTTGTTATATATACTACTTAGCATACTTGGTTTACAAAAAAAAAAAAGCTCAGCAGGGAATGTCTAGGATTCTAGTCCCACATCCATTTCTTCCTAGGTACCTTCCGCAGTAACACTTCCCACCTACTTACCTCGTCAAGAGTGCTAATTTAAAGAGTTTGCAAGCATTATAGAGAATCCTTATTGACTGAAAGAGGACATAAGGACCAGGCAATATCAATAATATCAATGTATCATCAGTCACGTGGACTTCACCTGGAGATTTTTAACAATGCCGTTCCCCCCAAATCGCATCTTATGTCAGTCTTGCATCCTCAGTTATGATGCTCACTTATGCCGGCAAAGGAGGTTCTTTCAACCAACACCCCGATCACTCTTCAGGGTCCCCTGTGGGAACTGAACCCAGAGATGTGTGTTCTAGGTAACATCCTACCACCTGTGCATTTGTGTGGTTGGTTTTTGAGACTGGATCTCATGTAGCCTAGGCTGACCTCAAATGCCCCATGTAGCTGAAGCTAGCCTTGAATTCCTAATTCTTCTGCCTCGACCTCCCGAGTGCTAGGATTGTAGGCAAATACCACGATGCTTTGGGTCTTTTCTGGCAACATCCATCCTCGCTCTACCTGCATGTTCAGACCTGCCCATCCCCTGAAACTACAGACACAGAGTCCACCAAGAGTGGTGGGAAGTGTGCACGCTATGGCTCTAGATCGTCTGATCCCAATTAGCAGTGTGGCCTTACACAAGTGATTTAACCAGTCTGTATCTAGGGTCCTCTTCATTAAGCTGTGGAGATAGCTGGATCAGAGTCTCTGATAGGCTGGGAACAGAGACCAGAACATGTGACTCCACAAATGTGATCTACTGTTGAGCTAGCTGCTACTCATTGTTGGTCCTGATGCATCCAAACACAGACTCAGCGTGTCTAGACTGGAGTTCAGCACTGGCCTCTTCAATCCTCTTCCACCAAAGGATCTCCTTCCCAGTTATTCTATATAATCTGGAGGATGATTAGTGATAGCCCTGTTTCCAGTTATGAATGAGTGAGTTTAGGAAGGATATAGCAAATAAAAGTAAAAGGGTGACAGTGAGCAGCGGGGAGAAGCAGCAGACAGATGGCAGAACATTATCAAACTGGGCACTCAAGCATCGAGCAAAGACACCTGAGTAGCCCCGTTAAGAGTGCAATCAAAAGGGAACATCAGCCAATCAAGGGCTTGCAAACAGCCAGCAAAATCAGCTGGGGAAGTTGAGGCAGTCAGCTGGAATTCCTGATTAAGCTTTCTCTTCACAGAGGAGCTTCCCATGGCTCAAGTTTCCATTTCCCATTCCCACCACAGGCAAATGTTTTATATTATGGGATGAACAATAGTAACCTTAGTTGGAAATGGTTTGCTTTTAGCTGTTCTCAAGGACATGGTGTTTTTAATACCCTTAGCTGTTGTTCTTTGTTCTTACAGTTAGGGGGCCAGCCCACCCCCAGGACAAGGGAGCTTGAAGAACATGAAAGAAGCACACCAGCGTCTGAAAGAGGAAGCCCTCTGCTGTCCCCGAGTCCGCTCTCACCAAGCTTAAATGGCACACAACACTGTGGTATGCATCACACTTAGTGTCACTGCGGACCTCGCCGCCTAGCCTGGAGACCTGGAACCTTCTCATCTGCCCATCCCCCTCCCCAATTCCATTCAGCCAGCCACTCTCAGCAGTGGTACTCTGCATCACTCCGGTCCAGCAAGTCTGGCCCCTCAGCAGGGGTGTAGGGACACTGGAGGGAGGGAGGACCCTCAGCAGGGGTGTAGGGACACTGGAGGGAGGGAGGAGTACCTCCCCTGAGGTCCGGGCACAAGGTAAACAGAAGCACAACTGTTGCTCAAATTCCTAATGGTCTTGTAATAAAAACCCAGAGCCAGATACCAGGGTGAAAGCTGAAAGATCAGAGGAGCTGAGCAGGCCACAGCCACCACCTCTGACCTCACCAGCTCCTCAGCCTGAGAGAGCCTCTAGCTGAAAGGGACGCTTCTGCCAAAAAGCCTTTAGTTCCTGTCTCCTCACACCCCTTCCACCCAGCCCAGGACTAAAGGTATGTGTGCTTCCCAGTACTGGGATTAAAGGTGTGTGCCACCACTGTCTGGCCTCCATGTTTAATCCAGTGGCTTGATCTGTCCTCTGATCCTCAGGCAAATTTTATCAGGGTACACCATACATCACCACACACACCAGCCAGGCCCTGTGCCAGCAGACACAGCCATTCCACAATGACTGATCCGGCGGCCTCTCCGTGGGCTTACAGTCTCTCCTTTGCAGATGTTGCTGGAAGACAGCTAAGGGGTCTTCATGCTTACTGAGTCCCAAGTATTATTCTAAGCACTTTTCATCCCACCTTCCTGAATCAGCTCCACAACCTACCTCTAAGTGCCATCAGGACTAGCATTTCACACATTATTGGCTGGAATGCCAAAGGTTAGAGTAATTAACAGCAATCTGGACTCAGGCCCAGGAGGCTGCGCTCAGAACACGGCCTAAATCGCCATAATGGCCAGCCTCTGAACAAACTGGGCCTGGCCCAGGGAGCCTTGTTGTGGGGAGGTGAAAAGAGAGAATGTTAATGAACTTGGGGGTTACAGCCTGTGCCCCAAGTCAGGCCTGACCACTGTCCTCAATGCACCAATAAAAAGAGACAAATTAAAAGTAAAAAGCAGAAAAGGGAGGTGTATTCAATGTAACCACACTGGGAAGAGGGACAAAGAGATCTAATGAACCCCCCAAGTCCATCTTTGTCTTTGGGCCTTAAGGACATCAAAGTTTAAATATGAACATCTAAACAGTCCTGGTCGAGGTGTGGTCCTGCCAGCCATTGTCCCCTCATTGTCTGGGCCTCAGCCTCATCCTGTAAGACGGTCTGAAAAGTTGTTAGAACTGTGTGACATCTCGTCCCAGGAGACACATCCCTCCCCCTCACTCTGGGCTAGCACCCTTTCCTTCTCCCAGGATGAGATTCCCATTTCTTTGGGGTCCTTGTTTCAACAGTGTGATAGTCAGACTGGGACACAAGTATATTTCTGCCAGACCAGCTACAACAACAGGAAGCAAAATAGGAGCAAAAGGCCCAGATCCCCAAATCCTGCCCTCTAGAGTTTACACTCAAGTTGGGGAGCCAGGGCATGAGCAAAAGCCCCATTAGTTAAGGCGGAATCCATCTAGCCTTTTAAAAACATGAATCCTGGAGTAGCCTTTTAAAAACATGAGTCCTGCCGGGCGGCGGTGGTGCACGCCTTTGATCCCAGCACTCGGGAGGCAGAGCCAGGCTGATCTCTGTGAGTTCGAGGCCAGCCTGGGCTACCAAGTGAGTTCCAGGAGAGGCGCAAAGCTACACAGAGAAACCCTGTCTCGAAAAACCAAAAAATAAAAAAAATAAATAAAAAAAAATAAAAACATGAGTCCTGCTGGGCGACGGTGGCGCACACCTTTGATCCCAGCACTCAGGAGGCACACCCAGGCGGATCTCTGTGAGTTCAAGGCCAGCCTGGGCTACAGAGTGAGATCCAGGAAAGGCACCAAAGCTACACAGAGAAACCCTGTCTCAAAAAACAAAAAAAATAAAAAAATAAAGTAAAAACATGAGTCCATCAGACTGGGATGCAGGTAAGGAATTCAGGAAGGAGGAGCCGAGGCACTGGTGAGTAAGGTGAGCAGCAGTGGGTGGGCTCACTTCTGGGGAACGATGACAAAAATACCAGAGAAACATGAGGCATCATTGTTTTAGATAATTTTGCTTCTATCCAAGTGCACTGGTGGGGGCGTCCAGTCTCAGCTACTTAGGAAGCCGAGGCAGGAGATTGCGTTGAGCCCGGGAGTTTAAGTCTATCCTAGGCAACATACTGAGATCAGAGAACAGCAATCGCTAAGGTTTCATGTGCTTACTGCCTAGCAGGTACCGTTCCAAAACACAGAAAAGGCTTCTGTTATCCTGTAGGGCAATGACCTAAAAAGTGGCTCATGATGCCCAAAGCTTTCACGCACAGCGCAAGGCTGCAAAAGAGCTGTGCTCCACCCTTAAGTAGCTTCAGAAATGCCTAGAAGAAGACAGGGCAAAGCTGCATCTCTCCATCTGCAGGTGCCACACACCTTTCTAAACACAGCTGTCCAGTACCACCCACAGCTGGCTGGCACAGTAACAATACTTTTTAAGTGGCAAGATGTTACTTACTCCTTCCTTCCTTTCTGATTGCTTTAAACATTTATGTTGGCACTTCCTCAGTGAATTAGGAATGTACACTTTTAAGGAAGATAAATCTTTGTGCCACGTCATATGACACAAACTGGAGATGTACCTGCATCATCGCTGAGGTAACATCTGCATTGAAAATTCTTAAAGTGCTTCCCCCAAAACAGTGTTTATCAACGGAATCTATTCATTTTAATTAGAATTCATCTGAGTTCAAATAGGCAATATATCCTACTAGATAATTATTACCTTGGCCAAGTTACATAACCTCTGTGTGCTGGACTTTGGTGTGTTCATCTTTCTACAGCCTATCAAACACACAGAAATAAAATGGAATCCCATACGATAATACATGGTTCAAATGTATAGTACGGACACTATTATTATTGCTATTGTTTTCATATTATTATCATTATAGTATGAGAGAGATGGAGACACACACATACTCATTCGGTAGCCCAGCCTACCCCGGAACTCACTGTTTAGCTCAGGCTGACTTCAAACTCATAGCAATCTTCCTGCCTCAACCTCCTGAGTGTTGGGATTTACAGAAATGTGCCACCACCCACAGGGTGAAGGTAGATTCTGATTCCCTTCTGGGTGGTGTTGGCAATGACTCGGGATTCAGATGGAAGCCATTTTGATTACATTCAGTGAAGAGGGCTTAAGATTAATGTTAGCATTATTCCTTTTGAGATGGCTTAGTATTTGTATTTCGTGAGATTAATATAAAGTCTTCATCTGAATTAATAATACAAAGGAAAGCATCTCAGGGTGACAACTATGTTGTTTCAAATTTTCAAAGTCTGTTCTGTCAGGCCAGTGAGATGGCTCAGGGAGTAAAGGCCCTTGCTGTTAAGGCCCACGTGGAGCAGGAAGACTCCTGCAAATTGTTCTGACCTCCACATGCATGTGGTGGCACGCATGTGCCCCCAACACACACTAAATAAACAAATAGAATGTAACTTTAAAAAAATTCCTTCTGGGAGCAAGAACCATGGCTCAGCAGTTAAGAGCACTGGCTACCTGTGCAGAGGACCCAAGTTTGGTTCCCAGCATCTTTGCTGGGCACCTTGCAGCCACCTGTAACTCCAGCTCCAGGGAATCTGATGGCCTCCATATGTATTTGCACTTATGTACACAGAGACACATGCATAATTAAACAAAAATTAAATATTTTTTAAAATTCATTCTGTCAATGAGCATGAGGCAAAGCATGCTTTCTAGGTTGTTGCGAATGGATTTCAGTCTCCAAGGCCCCTAGGAAACACCACCTCTGGTCTGTGGCTGACATCTTCCTGCTATAGCTTAAAGACATCCTTCTGCAGCATTCATTCCCTTCATTTTCCAGATTCTCAGGAAGCTCTCGGCAGCTCTTCCTTCTCACACAGCCCCATTTTTTCAGTCAGCTCCCAGTACACCTATTATACTTTGCCCTCCTGCCCAAAAGCAAGGAGGTGAATTCCAGTAAAACTCTACATTTTTTCCGGTGGTCCCCCCACCTCCCTGTTCTACTTTTGTCTGAGTTACGTATCATCATGTTTTAAAGAACTGTCTCGGGCGGTGGTGGTGCACGCCTGTAATCCCAGCACTCGGGAGGCAGAGACAGGCGGATCTCTGTGAGTTCAAGGCCAGCCTGGTCTACAGAGTGAGATCCAGGACAGGCACCAAAACTACACAGAGAAACCCTGTCTCAAAAAAAAAAAAAAAAAAAAAAAAAAAAGATTCCTTATCCTCTCGGATCTTTGTGAGTTCGAGGCCAGCCTGGGCTACCAAGTGAGTTCCAGGGAAGGCACAAAGCTACACAGAGAAACCCTGTCTCGAAAAACAAACAAACAAACAAACAAACAAACAAACTGTCTCTTCGTTTTCTGCCTCGGGTGCACTGGGATAAAAAAGTGATTTGTCACTGAACTGATCATATTTAGATCTCGAGAACCTTCAACAAGTTTACAGGAGAGAAAGAAGGTTATGGAGCTGGGAAAGAGGAAAGCCTCACATGACTTGCTCAACTTGACTCTCCTCTGCGGGCACTTGAAGCAGAGTCTGCATATTCTGTAGCCCTGCTCTGAAGCGGTGAGTCTCCTCCACTGAGGTCACCATGAAGCTTCCCCTACCCCTCTCCTTTCCTTTGAAAACAACCAATGGCACATATCCCTCCATGGCCCTCTGCTACCAAGAGGCTCCAGACCCTCTCTCCTTCCTGCCCAGGTCCCCCTTGCTCTCTGATACAGTTTTCAAGGTCCGTTGCATATATTTGTTGGATTTGCACAAGTACTAGTAGTAAAGCCCTAATTATAGCAGCAGTACAATTCATAAGGTCATTCAAAACAGGAAGCCTCCCCTTTCCTACACCCTCTCCCGCCCTCCCTCCCTTCCTCACCCTCCCTACACCATCCCCCAACCACCACCACCTCCACCCGAGGCCCAATGGTCAACCCTGTCTTTCCCTCGTGCCTCCAGCAGCACATGTAGTTGGTGTAGGAGGAAGCTAACCCCATACAGAGAGTGGGGTCCCACTAGCAAACAGTCAGCTAAGGCAAGGAGTGGGGAAAAAGACAGGCCGGGTCGCCGTGGTAACTGGTTAGGGTGACACTTTCCAACAGGAAGCCATAGGCAGAGACAGTTACTGAGGCAGGCCCTTATTTCTGTCACTTTTAAGAAGCACTGGGTGGTGACATCTAGCGGTTCCTGTGTAAATTACTCCTGTAGTGCAGTGCTGTGGAGAATCAGAGAAGAAAAAAACACAGCTTCCAGGAAGTTGGAGTTAATCAGCAGTCTAAGTACACCAGCCACCACGTCACCCCGGGTTTCTGCTGAGATCATCCTGGCCCTCTCTGCACCTCCATGTCCATAATGGCAAACAGAGGTAACAACCATGAACGGGCTGTTAGAGGACACAGGCAGAGTGCTCCAAATGGTGCCCATCATCGGCCTTTACCCCACCCGTCTTTGCTGTATGGCAAACATGATATTTAAGGCACTTGGTGAAACTGCGTTCACTCCTACCCTACCAACATGGCCAGGAAGACACACATCGTGTGACTTACGGTCTTGCACGCCCATGACACAGTCTGCCATCCGGGATATGGCAACTTCGAAGACCTTCCCAAGTTCACTATTGCCCAAGCCTATCAGTGGCCTAAGCCACTGGGATCTTGGTTGACTGGGACATGCTCTCCTCAGTTTACCACAGTCACAACCAGTCCTGACACTCTTAAAGTACTTCCCCCATGGATGCCGACGGCTGACCACTGAGGACACGAGGCAGATGTTGCTGCTGGAACACTAAAATGTGCATGTTAAGGCCAGAGATCAATCTTGGGCGCTATTTCTCAGGAGCTGGCCATCTTGGTTTTTAAAAACAGAGTCTCTTATTTAGCCTGGAGCTCTCCAGTTAGACTAGGCTGTCTGGCCAAGGAGCCCCAGGGTCCTGTCTGCCTCTGCCTCCCTAGCACGGAGGTTACATTGACATGCCACCTTGCCTGGATTTTCCATGTGGGGTATGGAGCTCTAACTCAGGTCCCGATGCACTAGTGCTTCACTGACTGAAACATCTCTCCAAACCCAGTCTGTGGCCCTTCTTCATCCCGTCATCTACACAGCAAGGCTGACAGGTGCCTAGGTGACGGTGCTGTTGGGAATGAGTTTACACTTTGGGCCTGTCACATTGCCCATGAGCCATGAATGATGCTCTGCCATTGCCATTGTATCTTTCGTCCTGACAACTCTACCCCTATTAAACATTTTGTACATGTGTCCTTTTAAAGCATGTTTTAAATTGTGGTAGAATACCGGAAATAGTGCTACTTGAACAATTTTTAAATGTACACTTCAGGGGTATTAACGACATGTAGATTTCTGTGCGACTTTCACTGCTGTCCATCTCCAGAATTTTCTCATTCCAAGCTGAAACTCTGGACACATTTAACACTAACTCCCCATTCTCTCCTCCCAAGACAATGGCAACCCCCATTTTACTTTCTGTCTCTGAACTCAATACCTCATTGTATTGGCTGGTTTGTATGTCACCTTGACACAAGCTAGAGTCAAAAGAGGAAGGAGCCTCAGCTGAGGAAATGCCTCCTTGAGATGCAGCTGTAAGGCATTTTCTCATTTAGTGATCAATGGGGAGGGCCCAGCCTATGGTGGGCGGTGCTATCCCTGGGCGGTTGGTCCTGGGTTCTATAGGAAAGCAGGCTGAGCAAGTCAGAGGAAGCAAGCCAGTAAGCAGCTCCCCTCCACGGCCTCTGCATCAGCTCCTGCCTCCAGGATCCTGCCCTGTTTTGAGCTCCTGTCCTGACTTCCTTCAGTGATCAACAGCAACATGGAAGTGTAAGCCTAACAAACCCTTTCCTCCCCAACTTGCCTTTTGGTCACGGTGTTTTGGCACAGCAATAAAAACCCTAAGACACTCATCTATGCCAAATCCTACATACTGATTCTTTTGTGACTAGATTACTTCTCTTGGAGTGTCTTCATGGATCATTCATACTGTAGTGTATGTCGGAAGCCTTAAGGATGCACAGTAACTTATCATGTGCATGCACTATGTTTTCTTTGCCCGTTGTCTGTGAGTGAGTGCTCTAAGTACTCCCTCCCTTCTGGCTCACGTGACCAATGCTGCTATGATCATCACCACACACATGCCTGTTCTGCTGCGTGCTTTTAAGTCTTTCGATTAGCCATTTAGAAGTCATCCATGGGCTCACGGAGTCATTCTATGTTCATTGTGCTGTTACTGCCTTGCATCAGTCTCTCTAGGTCACACAAACTGGTCTCCAAGTCCTAGGTTCAAACATCACCTCCCGTGGGGCTGAGTATACAAGTACAAACCTGGTCTTTTTTTTTTTTTCCAGGAACTTGAATTCAATATTTTAAGGGGGAAAATGTGTTCAAGTTTTTGAGGAGTTTCCACGCCATTTTCTGAAGTGGTCATGACTTTTTGCCTTTCCTTCTTAAGAAAAGATTTAATTTTGTGTATGAGTGTTTTGCCTGCATGTATGTAAATGCAACACATAGGTACTATGTGGGTGCTGGGAACCTGACCCAGGTCCTCTGCAAGAGCAGCAAGTGCTCTTCATGGCCAAGCCATCTCTTCAGGCCCTACCATTTACCTTTCTTTCTTTTTTTTTGGTTTTTCGAGACAAGGTTTCTCTGTGTAGTTTTGGTGCCTGTCATGGATCTCGCTCTGTAGTCCAGGCTGGCCTCTAACTCACAGAGATCCACCTGGCTCTGCCTCCCGGGTACTGGGATTAAAGGCTTACGCCGCCGCCGCTGCCGCCGCCGCCGCCGCCGCCGCCGCCGCCGCCGCCACCACCACCACCACCACCCGGCCCATTTACCTTTCTACCAGTCATGTACAAAAGCCCCAGTTTCTCCATACCCTTGCCAACTCTTCTCATTTTCTTCATAATCGTCATGCTGACAGATATGAAGTCCTTACATATACTGTTTCTATCCCGCACTTGCAACTTTATTTCTCCTCTGTGTTTTGTTCTTGTTTCTCGAAGTCACAAACATCTTGGTGGCAGGCATGCAGCTTGCTTACCACTTCACCCTCCCCGCTTCCCCAGGCTCTCACTGTGGATCTTTGCCTAAGTGTAGGTAGGGTCTGGCTTCTCAGAGTGAGGTCCTGGCAGAGCGGCTGCACCTGGTAGCTTGTTAAAAGCAGAGTCTCTGCCCCGCTGTGAAAGTCCCCAACAAGAGTGCATTTTAACAAGCTCCCCGGAGAATCTTCAAACACGGAGAAGGGTAGAGTGGCCTGCCTGAGACAGGGAAGGCAATGCCCTGTGCCTCCTTTGTTAGGTTCGGCTACTTCACCCATTAGCACTCTGTATTTGTTGGTGGAAGGACCGATGAGGGAGTTTAACACGCCTATGAATATCACCATCCCGCATTTCCCTGAGCCATCAAAGGACATCGCCTTAAAAACCAGCTCAAAGCGGGTGGAAAAATAGGACAGAGAAAACTTGTCACAGCCAAAAGTAGCCTAGCAAATGTGACAGCTACATATCATGTGGCATCCTGGATGTGACCTTGGGACAAAAAAGGGGGTGGGGTCACTGGGCTAAAG